>CAUYQG010067485.1:0-16867 GCA_963574415.1 Tarsius wallacei | reverse complement strand
ACCAACCGTGCTGCCCATCGAAAGTGGGCTGGATTTTTTAAATGTGGTACATATACACAATGGAATATTACGCAGCCATAAAGAAGGACAAAATTATGGACTTTGCAGCAACTTGGATGGATTTAGAGTCTATAATACTCAATGATCTATCACAGAAACAAAGAACTGAGTACCACATGTTCTCACTCAAATGCAGACCCTGAACATTTATCATAATACTATAAGAAAGGGATTGGCAGTAGCAGAAAACTGCTGGGGGGATGGGCACATGATATTAATTAGGGTACCTGATCGCAAACCAGATGAAGTGGGGACCAAAGGGATGGATGGCCATTTATCTACCTAATCCTGAATTGTACCCCACATCTTTGAAATAAATGAAAATAAATTTTTAAAAAATTATTTAATAATGAAAGAAAATCTTTGGAGCACTCTGTGTGCAACTTCCAATAGTTTTCTTAGTCAGCTCTAGTCACCTTGTTTTCCCTGAATTTTAGCTCCATCTTCTCAACTCAGGGAGTCTACCAGGATCCATTTGGTTTCCCCTTCCCTGTGCTGTGGACTGGAAACTCTAATTAATAACTTGAAATAATTATAGAACTCACATTAATTTACTCTCTTGTAGTGATCACTCTCCTGTGCTGCCTGGTGTCCAACATCAGAAAGCCATAATTTAATGTATTTTGTCTGAATTTTCATTGTCTTAGGTAGGATGGTATATCTGTACCAAGTTGAGTAGTTTTCTATTACTGCCGTAACAAATGACTACAAGCTTAGCATCTTTAAAAAACCCCAATGTGTTATTATATAGTTCTGTAGGTCATAAATTCAGTGGGCTTGGCTGGTTTATTTCAAGTCTTAGAAGACCAAAGTCAAAGTGTCAGTAAAGCTGAAATCTGAAGGAGATTCCATTTCCAGACTCTTTCTGGTTTTTGGCAGAATTGAGTTGGATGAAATTGTAGGACTGAGGTATCTGTTCCGCTGCTGACTACTAGTTGGGAGTTATACTTAAATTTTAGAAGTCACTTACATTCCCTGTCTCATGACCCCTTCATCTTGAAGCCAGCATCATGAGTCAAGTTCTTCTCATTTCTAAATGTTTCCTGCCTCTGTGCTATATCTCTGTGATTTCAGCCAGAAAAGGTTCTCTGATTTTAAGAGCTCATGTGATTTGATTGGGCTCACCCAGACAATCCAGGATAATCTTCCATTTTAATCATCTATAACCTTAATCACATCTGTAAAGTCCTTTTGTCATATAATGTAATCAATTCACAGATTCTAGGGATTAGGACGTAGACATCTTAAGAAAGCCAAAATTCAAATTACCCCACCAGTTACTGCCTCTGGGATAGAAACAGAAGTCGGATTATTTTATTATAAAGTATATCAAGAACAATGAGATATGTCAAGAATAATATAATGAACACCTAGGTACTCACTGGTAGACTCTATCAAATCTTAATATTTTACTATAATCATCTTAGATTTTTAAAAATCAAACAATATGTTGATTGAGTGATATTTTATGAGTTAATGACATAGAAATGAAGGCTTTCTTATTGTGTTAAGTGAGCCTCTCATGTTGTCACTTACTAAGAGCCCGGGTAAATTCACCAAACATTTAGATAGAAACCTAAAAGTTCAATCATTTAACTAAATATATCTAGTCTGTTCCTAAAATAAACTGAGAGAAAATTCAGAAATTATGTTGTGGGCATTTAAAGAGTTCTAATGTGCTAGCAGGGTGGGAGTTCCAAGAGTACTGAATTTTCCATCCCATTATGCTCTAATAACTAGTGTTAAATGTGTGTGGTAGAGAAGGAAGGCAAATTATCTCCCCTACTTGAATCTGCCTCTGGGGAAGATTTGACAGAGCAGATTTGAGCCCAGTCATTGTCTTTGGACTTGATGTCAGAAGTTTACTCTCCCATGTGCAGCAAGGAGGTACCTAGCATTGAACAAGGCCTCACTTTGTTTTGCACTCACAGGTCAAGCGCTGTCATTAACTGTGCCCACCTGGGAGCCCACTGCACTTCCCCTAACTCCCACTCCAGCAGGTCAGTTGGCATTTGTTGAATGGGGAAGAAAAAAGGGAGCTGTGTGCCAAGCATTGGGCTGGCACCTTCCCAGATCCAAAGCCAAGTTTAGTACTGACCCTCACCCTGCAAGGACTCCCTGCCTTAGGAAGAGCTGAGTCAAGAACTGCTGCTGCATATTTGGCTGTGATCTTCTGGTTTCAAACCTTCATCTTTCTAAAGTTGGGTTTAGGGGATGTTCTAACTATTAGGGGTGCGTCTGTTTGTCCCTGTGACAGGTGATAGATTTTCTGTAGCCACAGCCACAACAGAACCTGTGATTCTACAACCCACAGCCATGCCCCTGGCAGGTAAGTCCTTGGGAAAATGGGGAAGGCGTTCCTCCAGTCCTCATTAGATCTGCCATAGCATCATCAGTAGACCACAGTGGGGGACACCCCACGGAAGGTGGGTTCCCAAAGCACACCTCAGGAATTCTCAACTCCAGTGTGTCCAGGAATCTCTGCAGGTTTTTATTGAGATGCGGAAGATGTCTGGTCCTACCCTAGACCCATCCCTGAATCTGAGTATCTGAGGGAAAAGCCCTCAGATTGTTCTGTATTTTAACAAGCTCCTCAAATTGAGGGATTCTGGGGTTACTGATCAGCTGACCATGCCTTGAGATGACCTATCTGGCAGGTAATAGTTTATTTCTCCTCTCTCTTTCTCTCCACCTTGCTGAAACCATCTCCTAACCCCTAATAGGCACAGATTCTCCAGACACTCTTGATTCTCCAGAAATTCTACCAGTAGGTAAGATTGAACTATATATTTTTAAGATCTGCATGGACCACTTTGGTAATAAGATAAATATGAAAGGATCTTTTAAAAATTACTACCTGTGTATCAAATTCAAGTTAGGCAATTCCTGAGTTCCCATCATCAACAATTCATATTCTATTTGTTTGTATGTATGTGCATCCACACATATAAATAAAAGCCTAGAAACATCAGAAAGATTGCACAACACAATGAATGTAGAGGTTATCTCTGGGTGCTAGACTTATGGGAGATTATTGTTTTCTTTCTGTTTGTCTGTTTTACCCAATTTTTCCATTAGAAACAGATATAGCTTTGTAACTAAAAAATGATAAAATTATCAACTGAAAATAAAAGCTAAGAAGACACAGTTGTCTGTGTGCTTGCTAGAATATGGGCTCCTTGGATCTCAGGAGCAATAGAGACAGAGCAAGGCTAGAGGCCCTGATTTCTCCTTGCCCATGTTATCATAGCTGGGGAGGGCAAGGCGGTACCTAACAGTGGCTCACAAGGTAATGGTCTCCCTGTCTTGGTTCTCCCTTTCCTGTAGCTGGTGGGAAGCCCTTCACGCCCTCAGCCTGGCCTGCAGCTCCACAGACCACACATTCACTCACAGGTAGGACCTTTCTTCCTACAGCCTTGCATTCCAGGAGTCCACCTTCCTTTCTTGTGGGCACCTCTGCTACCCACTATCCCTCATTGAGCATGGGTGTCCTCACCCAACAGGGCAAACCAACCTCACCAGTGGCTCTCAGACTGTTGTGGGAAGTTTCTGGTGTACCTGAGAAAAATCTGCTTCATAGTCTTGTCCACAAAATCACTCCTGTGAATGTCATTCAAGGAACAGCCCTTCGACAGTTGGGTGAGAAAAGAGTGGCCTCTGCTGGTACAGGCCAGCATCTCAAGTCCCAAAGGAAAGGAGCGTGGAGGGGGTGTCTTAAGCAATCTGGTGTTCCAGAGAAAAGATGCTCACCCACAAATGGCAGGCAGAAAGGCCAGATTATGGTCCCACCACTCTGAGCAGTCCCGCAAGGCACATTCAAGCTGATGTGTGATGACCTTGGGGGCTTGGGAGGTCACCTGCATGCTGGTTACCAGAGTGTTGATTCTCCACGGCAGCCCTCATTCAGCAAACTGGGGTGCAGAGACACCATAGAACCAGCTACAGAGAATTCTGAGCTTTCTCACCTGTCAAATGGGACTAGAAATGCACCCTTCATCTCCCTCATGGCGCAGAAAGGGACAAATGAAGAAATCGAAATTAAGGAGTTTCTACATTTATAAAGACAGAAGCAGCAAAATGAGGTTCTTAAACAAAAGCAATCCCGTATCAAATGCTACTTCCTCTTGTTACTACCAGTCCCGAGCAGTTCTGTCCCTGTCCCATTCCCTATTCCTTTGAGTCAGATGCACTATGAATGCACTTGCAGGATGCCATGATGGGAGAAGGATGCGGAATATTTTTCCACTCAATAATGTCTCTCAAAGTGTCCCCTGCACTCCTGATCATAAAATTCCCAGTCACAACATCCAGCAAAACCCAGGCAGTGACACAACTCCCAACCAGATCCCGCCAGGGCTTTTGGGGTTAGGGCAATTACGACAGGGTTTAGAGGCAGGTTGTCTGTATATCAACCTCGGGGATCTCTTCTCACACTAATCAATTGAACCACTCCTCTTTTTTTGTTCTGACTCCTCCCCCCCCTCCTTGACCCAAGTCGCAGCCCAATGCCCGATATCTTCATCAGCAGAGAAAACCCAAGCAAATCTCCGCATTACCTCTGATTCCCAAAATATTGCTCCATGTACTTAGAGACAGAGGGTCTGGGGATGAGAGCTACATGGCCCTTTTATTTACCCAGGATCAGAAAACATTATTTTTCTGATTTTTTAATCTAATTTTAATATTTTTAGAGACAGGGTCTTGCTCTGTCACCCAAGCTGGAGTGCAGTAGCACAATCACAGTTCACTGCAGGCTGAAACTCCCAGATTCAAGCAATCCTCCTGCCTCGGCCCCTGAGTAGCTAGGACTATAGGTGTGCACTACCATTCCTGGTTATTTTTTTATTTTCTGTAGAGACAGGGTCTCACTATACGCCCCATGCTATTCTTAAACTCCCAGCCTCAAGCGGTCCTCCCACCTCAGCCTTTGAATGCTTGTATGAGTCACTGTGCTTAGCCATTTCTCTAATTTTTAATGAATGCATTAAATATTGTATCCTCCTAATCCTGACAGTTTGAGGAGTTACTTCTAAGACTAAGCAACTAAAAAATGTCAGATCTCCTGTGGACCTTCTTGTAACTGGAGCTTAGCATGAGAGGCATAGCTTTTAATTTGAATCATAGGTATCTAACAACCATTGATAAATACTTAGAGAAGCAGAATAACATTAAGATAATTTGTAAAATTCTTTTTTTGTTTGTTTGTTTTGAGTTGGAGTCTCACTGTGTCGCCCAGACTTGTGTGCAGTGGACGCTCCCGGCCACCACAGCCTCGACCTGCTGGGCTCCGGCAATCCTTCGCTACCATGCCCGGCTAATTTTTTGATTTATTGTAGAGATGAGGTCTCACCAAGTTGCCCAGGCGGGTCTTGAACCCGTGGGCTCAGGCAATCCACTCACCTCAGCCTCCCAAGGTGCGGGATTACAGGCTGAGCCACCGAGCCCGGCTTGTAAAATTCTTTTAAATCAAATCTGCTCAAATCCTAACTCTGCTGAGGCTGCCTACATGAACATGGGAGTCAGTCACCTTCCTGAGCCTCTGTTTCTTCATTTATAAAGTAGAGAAAATAATAGCACCACCTCATAGATTTGTTGGGAGTTTTCAAAGAGATGATGCATGTGAAGGACTTAACACAAAACCTGACACATAGGAGATGCTCAGTAGATGGTGTCTATGCTGATCCAGGTATTTCAAACACCCAACTAGCTGACATGGGATTGAAAATGGGAAGTCTATATAAGCCACTCAACATCTATGCTTCATAATAAATGATCAGGCTGGTTGCTGCCAGATTTTAAACCACAAGTTCAAATAAGCGTGATATCAGGCTTCTGAGTAATATCACACAGATAATAAAATCACAGAACTCTCCTTCGGATTTTTCACCTGGGGACACTCTCTGTCCACAGTGGTGTACTCCTAAGATAATTTAGTTAATAAAGGCCAGCCAGAGTGGTCCCTTATGTCTGTCTTTTTGATAAAAGACATATTAAGTTTAAATTTAGATGGACATTTAAAATGAGAAACTACAGTGAAAATTCTGAGTTGGACTTCCTCCTTCTTCCACATCTTTACATCAGGAAAGAAGACAAAATGGGCAATAACATCGCTAAACTTCATGCAGTTGCCTTCTTTTTTCCTGCATCTTATTTCTGTAAGAAAAAAGCTGGTTGGGCTTAGGGTCTTTGAAGACTAGTAGACCTGGCTTCAAATCCCAGTTCAGATGCTTCCAAGCAGTGAGCTTTTGGCCTGTAACTCACTCTCCCTGAATCTTGGTTCTGTATTTATAAAATAGAATGAAATAGTTCCTTCTTCACTTGGTGGTTGTAAGGAGAAAGCAGTACCACCCAGGCAGAACACTTGGGATAGCACCTGGCAGAGAGACAGCGTTTAATAAATGCTATCCTAGCTACTGAAAGCAGGGTCCTATTTTGTCTCCATCACAGTTGCTGGGTCATTGACTGCCACGAGGGCAACAGAACCCACAATTCATGGTAAGCCCCTACCACAAGGCACAGAAACATTGTGCTAAAGAGGGCTTTCATAGACATCTGGTCTACCTCCTCTGACCCTCATCCCACTTGCATGTCCCAACTTCAGTCCTAGCCTGGGTCCATCCAATGTCTGAATCCCCCTCTGTATTTCTGCCCAAGTCATAGTGAGAGAGACATCATAGAGACTGAGACTGTATTGCATTTAAATGTTACCACTCAGCTAAGTGAACCTAGACATTTATTTATCTGTGCCTTCGATTGTTCATATATAATATGAGAATTATAGCAGAACCTACCTAAAAGGACAGCTAGGAATTAAATAAGATCATATATATATAGTTCCTAGTAACAGTCCTTTGACTTTCCTGGTGTGCACCCATGCACACATGTACACACGCACACACTCACATGTGCGCGCACACACACACTTATTTAATCCATTGAAGTATTCATATTTTTACCATGACCACTTAATGAGCATTTATAAATGTGCCAGGTGTGGTGAGAGAACACAGAAAGAAGTCAGACACAGGGATAATAACAGTAGCAGCAGCTGCCTTGGCATCTAATATTAGTTGAGCATTTGCTGTGTACCAGGCACTATTTCAAGCTCGTTTCACACATCATCTTATTCGTTCCTCTTGGTGATTCCCATTTTACTAACTAGGGACCTTAGGCTTGGGGAGCTCACATAACTAGTCCTGTTCTACTTCTAAAATGGATGCTTTTAACCACTCCATCAGGCAGTCCGTGCTCTAAATGTGTCTATTATCCAGTGAGGATGTCAAGCACACACACTTGGGACACCAGCATCAGGGCAGATGGTAGGAAGTGCCGTGAAAGGTACAGGGAACATACAAGGGGGAGGTTACAACTAGAGGTTTCCGGGAAGAGTTCATGAAGACAGTGGGGGAGGAGGGATATTGGATGGGTAGAATTTTATCTTGTGGTCCTGGGGACGGTTTCTGGGAGCAAAGAGAAGGACAGTGCTCAAAGGACTGACTTCAACCAGTGGTTTTGTAAATACCTGATTGAGGTCATTGAGGGGTATCTGTCCCATCCCACTCCTAGGGGACCCCACTGCTCACTGGTGACTCTGTCTTCCTCAAACAGGCAGGAAAGGGGTAATTCAGGATTTGACTTTGCTGCATGGAGCAGCCGTTGGGCAGTCTTCTTTAACTCACACTCCTCAGCTCTAAGGAGACTGATGAGCACAGGGAGGGCCCTAAGCCTTAGGTCTTGAGTTCTTGTTCCATAGGTACCCTTGGTCTGACTGCACTGCAGTCCCTGCCAAGTGTTCTGACTTGGCCAAAGAATAACAAGAGTGGCCATCACTCACCACATACTGATTAGGCACATGCCATGCTGTGTTAGCATTTTACACGAATTATCCCATTTAACCCTCAGAGTAACTCCATTAAACGGGCATTATTGTTATTACCATGTTTGCAGAGGAGAAATCAGACAGATGAAGGAACTCATCCAGGACCACACAGTTAGGAAGCAAAAGGTCTGGGATGCAAAGAGTCACCTCTAGGCTGAACTGATTCCCTCTGGGAGAAGAAAAGAGGAGTGAACTTCACTCTGGTAGGCAGCTGCTGTCATTTCAGGGAAACAGACAGGCAGCCCCAGCTACTTGGGTAGCCTCAGGGATCAAGCCCTTTTTACATCAAGGGCACCAACATCTGCGAAAATTTCACCATCGGTTACCAGGTACGTCTCTGCAGGAGGCTGGTTGGAAGTGAGGCTGCTGAACAGCACAGGGAAATGCCCGGGTTGCGTGGAGGTTCTCGTCCAGGGCCCACGGGGGACTGTGTGTGATGACCTCTGGGACCTGGCTGAAGCTGCCGTGGTGTGCCGCCAGCTTCAGTGTGGCCTGGCTGTGGCAGCCCCCACAGGGGCTCACTTCAGGGCAGGCTCTTCCTATGCAGTGTGTGGGCAGTGAGAGCCACCTGGGGCAGTGCATGCATGGGGGCCGGGACGGGTACAACTGCGGGCACCTGGAGGATGCCAGTGTCCTCTGCACAGGTTAGGGTCTGGTTGTCGACCTTCATTTGGAGGGCTACTCCTAGTTTCGGCACTCATCCCCACCTCCACACACAAACCACACCCCACTGCCCAGTCCAGGATTGTCAGTGGAACCAGACAGGTAACTGATGATGTATACATTCTTTCAAAGTTGTGTGTCAGCATGGCCATCCCCTTGATTGCAAAGATTGCCAAGTATGCCTCGCAGGCTGCGCCAGGGCTCAGAGGTGGGCCTATCTGGTTTGAAAATTCAGGCTGAACATGAGTTTAAAAATCAAATTATTTGGCATAAAAATCCAAATTCTTACAAGCTATAAAAAGATAAATAAATAAAAGCAGAATTTCAGGCACAGAACAACACATTCTTTCATTGCATTAACTGGCTGCATCTGAGAAAGATCTCGCCTTTGAATACAGAATGCCTGCCCAGTTCACATAGCCCCCATCGCTAAGTTCCTTATTTAGCTTACCTTTGTGGTCCTCAGAAACTTTTGAGTTTGTGACCTCCGGGTTACAAGCCAAATTCATCTGCTGGTGTTCAGGGCCCTCCTCATTCTGAGCCTACGGACCTTCCTAAGCCTATCTGTCCCTCTGGTTGATTCTCTGCCCCACAGTCCTCCCTAGTCTCTCCTGGTCCTATCCCACTTGCAGCCGGAATAACATGCCCACGAATGACAAGCTCTGCATGTTGCACCTGGACTATTCTGAGTCACACCTCCTCTGTAGGGCATGGGGCTTCCTCAATACCCAAGGATGGGGGAAGTGCTAACCCTCCTGGGACACTCAACATTTGCTGACTGGTCTCCTGTGTCAAATCCTCAGGAAATGCCAAGAGTCTTGGGGCAAGGGCTCTGCCTCTTTCTCCTTTCTGCTTCCCACAGTGCCCTAAGTGTAAGAAGTTTTAAACATTCACCAATTAAGACAAGATAACATGCACAATCTCTCCTCTCATTGACAGGTGCTGATTCCACAGCGGCTCTGCCTGCAGGTAGGACCACCTGTTACATTCAGTGTGTGCTCTAGACTTGGCATAATGTGAAAACGGTAGTAAGGTTGAGAGTTAAATCTTTATTTGACTCCCAACTTCATTTATTCACTCACCTACTCATTCAACAGATATTGACCAAGTGTCCACCATGTGCCAACCTCAGTGCCAAGCACTGGGAAAACAGCAGTGGTCAAACCCCCCTTGGTTCTTTCTTTTATGGGATTTACACACTAGCAGGAGAGACAGGCGTGACATATGATCACCCTCAGTTATATAACCTAAGCAAGTTATGTTGTCTCTCAATCCCATTTTTTTCTTCATTATAGTAGGATTAAGCATTGAAGCATAAAGTATTGAATAAGGGCATGAATGTGGCATTGCCCAGAAGTACCTGGCAACTGGCCGGCACTCACTCAGCAGTGATTCCTTCCCTTGTTCAGACATGGACCTAAGGGAGGTGGTATGGGAGACGGAAAGGGCCCAGGCTGCAGGAATTTGATCCAAGTCAGTCTATCACTAGATGAACAGCCTTGGCCCTCAGTCTCCTCAGCATTAGAACTGAATTCCATGCTTCCTAAAACTCTCTGCCTTTGACATGCTGTGACTAATAAAGAAAGAATAAGCTTCCACACGGACTGCCTAAAAACTGTATGTGCCACTGTGAAAAGCAAGAGGTCATCATCAAAAATTAGAGATATAGGTTTTCTAGTCAAAATTCAGGGGCAATTCCCCTTCCCATTTTATTATGAAGAATTTCAAATATACAGCAAAGTTTAGAGAACTTAGCAATGAACTCCTGCCTAGATTCTATAACAAATTTATAAATCCACCTATCATCTCTCTAATCATACATCAATTCATATGATTTTTTATTAAGGTTTGATTTATATACCATAAAATTCACCTATTCAAAGGTCCAGTTTGGTGAACTTTGGTAATTGTATGCAGTTGTATAACTACCACCACCACAGCCAAGGTGTCAAGAATAGTTCCCTTGCACTACAAATTTTCCTCGTGCCATTTCAGAATAGACTTCAGGTGAAGTCATGACAGCAGCACATGTAGGCAGAAGGCGGCATAGAGAGATGGTGGTTAGCAGGTGGCCTCTCAGACAGAAGGCACTTGGGGCCAACTGCCCATGAGCTATACTTTTGATAATGGCCACACAATGAATGTGAGTTTGTCAATAGGCAACAATGCCATGTTCTGTCCTACATAGAGATTTGGGGTATATGAGTTCACAGGCCTTAGGATGTGGTGTCATTGTTATTCCTGCTGAATCCTGGGAGGAAACAGGTGCCCCCTTGAAGCAACTGTTTATCTTTTCCTCATGTTGTGACTGCTCCCTGATGACAGTCCTTCCTTCTTATCTATCACCAGCCCATGAGAACTTACTCCCCACATCATCGGTGATACCCATGGCTCAACACTCACCATCTGCATCACCAGGTAAGACTGTCTTTTCATATGGGGGGTGCCCCCCAAATTTATTTATTAAAAATTGTGTATTTATTCTGACATGTTCAAACTTCAATCACCTTCAAAGTACTCTCTGTTTGATGCAAGACACCTATCGAGACATCGTTTCCTCTGCTCAAAATGGCTTTTTAACTCCTCAACTTTGATGCCTTTTCGTGCTTCTGCTGTTTTCTTGTTTCACTTCTTCCACACTGGAAAACCATTTCCCTTTGAGGATTTTTTTCATCCGGGGAAACAACAACAAAAAAACTTGCTCCGGGCAAGGTCGGGTGAATAGGGAGGGTGAGGCACAGGGGTCATGCCATTTTTGTCAAAAAGCGCTAAACACTCAGGGCTGCATGAGCAAAAATGTTTGTAAATCACCCATCATGAAATGAGCAAATGCACTGAAAGAATCTCCAAAGAAAACTCACTGAAGCCAAATGCAACCTTTCACAAGAATGCTAGCTGGTACACATGCCAATGGGTTCCTAGAACACTTTCTTAGTGGGGGATGCCTGGACTACAAGGGGCCACCATCCAAAAAATACTTTTATTTTTGGGGGGTCCCTTTTCATATTATGTCTTCTGGAAAACATCATTCATTCATCCATGAATGAATGAATGAACATGTGTCACCAGGATATAAAGGGCAACGAACAGAACAGACCCCTCACGTGGGCACTACAACAGAGTATACTGAGGAAGTGCAGGTGTCACAGGCACCCAAAGGAGGGTCTTCATCCAGACTTTAGGGGACAGGGCACTGAGAAACCATATTTATGAGAGGGGACCCAAAAAAATCCAGAATTTATATATTAAAAATTGTGTATTTATTCTTACATGTTTAAACTTCAGTCACCTTCAAAGTACTCTCTACTTGATGCAATACACCTATAGAGACACTTTTTCCACCGGCAGAACAGTTTTTGAACATGCCAATTTGGATGCATTTTAGGGCTTCTGCCATTTTTTGTTTCGTCTCTTACACAACAGCAAAGCGTTTCCTTTTGAGTACTGTTTTTATCCACAGAAACAAACCCAAAAAAAGTCACTTAGGGTAAGACAGGCAAATAGGGAGAGTGGGACATGGGGGTCATGCTGTTCTGGGTCAAAAACTATTGAACACTTTGCGTGGTATGGGCAGGTACATTGTCAGGGTGGAAGAACAATCGCCTGTTTGTCACAACTCAGGACCTGTCTTTTGCAAATCCTGATGCATCCGTCTCAAAACTTCCAGATAAAAGCTTTGGTTGACCACAAGAGGCCCACCCTCCAAAAGTTAATTCTGTTTTTTGGTGGGTGCCTCCTCATAATCCAGGAAATGAAAAGTGAGGGAGCCATGGGACTATGCCAGGCAAGGATAAATCAGGTATTTAGACTCCCTATTGTCTGGGAGAGAATATACTTTCCATATTAGAACCTAGGACTGAAAAATAAACATACAGAGTTAGTGACGGGTGAAGAGGTTAGGGCCCTCTATGTTTTTGTTTTGTTTTGTTTGCTGTGATCATAGATGAGTAATATTTCAGGATAGGCAGCCTCGAGTTGGGTCTTGGGTTTTCTCTAATTAGTTTCAGGCTGAGGCCAGATGATATAGAAGTAAAATATTGGACCTATTGATTCCCTTAATCGAGCTGTACAACCAAAAGATTCAGAGAGGACCAGGAGGAACCACTGTCACTGCTCCAGGAACTGAGAGCATCCCTGGTAGAATAGTGCCCAGCAGGTGCTATAACTCTTGGACATTGGCCTTGGTCTTGGAAGCATGGCACTCACCAAAAGTGCCATGGCCGGCTCTGTGAGTTCCAGTCATCTAATTCACATTTTAATCTTTTTGTTCTTCATAACTTTTTATCTTGCATGCCTATTGTGTGCTGAGCACTGAACCAGGTCCTGGGGTGGATACATAGGTGACCCAGTCACAGTTCCAACACTGAGGGAGTTTGTAGTTTAGTAGGGAGATAAGCCTTGTACACAGAAATCTATAAGGTAGGGGGAGAGTGATCTGTGCCATATGAGAGAGACCCTACCCTGCTCTTCCTGTGCCCCCAGACCATGGCTTGCGCTGTTCCGTGCTCCCAGGTGAATGTTCTCTGCATATACTTCTGTAGCTACTGTGACCACACCCCACTGTCTGGCCTTTTCACATATGCAGCTTAATCCAAGATCCTGGATTAAGATCCTGACCCAGCTCTGTATTCCACACACAAACAAACCAAGAAGAAAACCCTGAGGAGCCCTTTCCTGAGAGTTCTCACATTTTTTGGCTTCACGACAACATGTCAAGTAATGATCACTACCCTCAGGGCTACACAGCTAGCCAGGGGCGCTGGACTCCAGGCCCAGTCTCCCTGACCACTGCTCCCTGACATCCATTGCTTTTTCCACTCTTCCTCCTGTCTCTTGTACCACCTGCTGGGAAAATGAGACATGTACGTCACTAGACAGCCCCAGGAGCAGCATAGGAAGGGGTGAAGGAAAAGGAGAATATCGGTTCTGGTTCAAGTGTTCACAAGAGCTTCATGGAATGGAGGCGCTTGGTCTGGAATTTGAAGGGTGGAAAGATTTCAGTGGCCAGGCTCGGTGGCTCAGCCTGTCATCCCGCGCCTTGGGAGCCTGAGGTGAGTGGATTGCCTGAGCCCGTGGGTCCGAGACCCGCCTGGGCAAATTGGCGAGACCTCATCTCCACAATAAATCAAAAATTAGCTGGGCATAGTAGTGCGTGCCTGTAATTCCGGCTACTTGGAAGGCTGAGGCGGAAGGATCGCCGGAGCCCAGCAGGTCGAGGCTGCGGTGGCCGGGAGCGGCCACTGCACTCCATTCGGGGCGACAGAGTGATACTCCAACTCAAAAAAAAAAAAAAGTAAAAATAAAGCATTATATTCCTTGAGAGCAAATCTTTTTTTTTTTTTTTTTTTAAAGAGATAGGGTTTTGCTCTGTCACCCAGCCTGGAGTATCATGGCATTATCATAGTTCACTTCAGCCTTGAACTCCTGGGTTCAAGGGACCCTCCCGCCTCAGGTTTCTGAGCAGGTGGGAGTACAAACACGTACCACCATGCCCAGGTACTTTAAAAAAAAAAAATATATATATATAAAAAAATGGGGCATCTCACGATGCTGCCTAGGTTGTTCTCAAACTTCTAGACTCAAGCAATCCTCTGCCTCAGCCTCCCAAAGCAGTGGGATTATAGGTATTATAGGTATGAGGTACTGCACCCAGTTATCACTGTATACTTTGTGAATGTTAATTTTAGAAGATCTCACATCTAAGAACTTACACTGGCTTCCAGGTTATGTAAAGTTTCTCTGTTGACTTAAAACTGTTTTCCATTCACTTTCTAGAGTTCTGCTTTCTACTTAATACTGTTAGTAAGTGCTGCTCTCTACAATGGAAGATGGTGCCAATGACTCGCTCTGTAGAGGGCTACATGCTTTGAGATGCTTCTCCTAGTGGGGAAGAATTTGCATTGTCCACATTTGGAGGTTGCTGTTCTTCTCTGTCTAAGGTGAATGGGTGACTATGGGACTTAAACCTTGAGCTTGGAATTGACACCACACTGCTTGTAGGGGACTAAGAGAAACACTGATGACAACACACACTGAACTATAAGTGAAATAATCAGTTTAGAATGACTATAACATGAAAAGAGATTCATCAAAGTTCAGTCCTGGAAGGGACATGAAAAAAACCACTTAGCATAACCTCCTATTTTTATGGTGGCAGTAAGAGCTCTTAGAAAAAAAAAAATTTTTTTTTGAGCCAGTGTCTCACTCTGTCACCTTGACTGGAGTGCAGTGGCATGCTCATGGTCACTGCAGCCGCCACCTGCTGGGCTCAGGCAACCCTTCCACCTCAGCCTTCCAAGTAGCTGGAACCACAGGTGCGTACCACCACGCCCAGCTATTTTTTAAAATTTATGTAGAGACAAGGTCTTGCCAAGTTGCCCAGGCTGGTCTCGAATCCTTGGGCTCAGGCAATCCTCTCGTGTCTGCCTCCTAAAGTGCTGGGATTACAGGTGTAAGCCACCACGCCTGGTGCCAAAAAAAAAAAAAATTTTTTTAACAGGCGAGGGGATATTAAAGCCCAAAGAGGAAAGTGACATACCGAGGGTCTTATTGTACTTAATGGATTTCAACCTTGGTTGCATGCCAGAACCAATGGGAGAGTTTTTTTTTTTTTTAAAGTACTAGTACGTGGGCCTCACTGAAGACAAATTTATCAGACTTTCTGGGCCTGGGTTCTGGCATTTTTTTAAAGTTTCCAAGTTCACTCAGTCTGAAGCTGGGTGGAGACCTCTAAGCTAGACAAGAACCCAGGCTCCTTCTCTGTCCCAGGGTTATCAAATCTATGGCAGTCTCTCATTCTCCACCCGAGCCTATGGCCGACTTGCCTTAAGGGATCATGGAACTCCTTGCTGCACCTAACCTGGCCTTCTTTCTCATACTGTTTCTGGAAGCTGCCCCCTGTCTGTGAGCATTGGGAGACAGCCTGAGGCCTAGCGACACTTGGGCACTGTAGCTTGCTTCCTCTGAACAAAACCACATAAAATATCTGAAAGTATTATTCTGATAGCACCGGGACTGCGCATCCTCACAGTCTAGTGTATCCATCTGTTAGTACACCAGAGCTCACTGGGGAGTACCAAGGTGAAAGCCCTGAGGTACTCAATGGAGGCTCTGTGCCAGCTCATTGCACAGAAAACAGCGTTCCCCTTTCTACACAGATGCAGAATTGGACAGACCTAGCTTTGAACACTTCTCTGCTACTTACAATCTATGTAAATTTGGAAAAGGTCTTGAGCCTCAGTTTCCTAATCTGTAAATAATAATGATGAAACTATTTCATGGATCTTTCCTTCTTGCTTCCTCTCTGGTATTGACTTCCAGCAAAACAGAAGCCTGGGCCCTCAGTCTCTTCCAGCTTTCTTTATCCCAAATCCCTTCCCCTCAAGCCCTTGACACTAGTTGTTATGATGAACAAAGCCTTGATAAGAGAGTGAGTCTATAGGCCTCACCCCCAAGTGCTCAGAGTGCCTGTAAATGACCCTCTGAAGACAGTGACTACGACAACACACTTTTTTCTTGGGTAAGCTCTCGGTTTACAGATGAGCCCAAAGACACTCTGGCTTACCCATAGTGCCCAAGCAAGTCTGTGGCTTAATTCTTCCTGATAGTTTTCCTGCCATTGAGAGATTTTATTCTGTACAAGGGTATTGTGTGCCCCACTAGCTAGAGATGAACTTTGCAGCTTACTAACAATGTGGATTCTATTTAAATCAATTCTACTCAAAAATGAGAGCAAAGGATGTAGACTGGTGACCTAGATGCAAAGACAAAGACACACACACACACACACCCCAAACAAACAAAAAACCCTCCAAAACCCAGCAGATCAGCAGCTCGGTTACCACCCCGGGCCCAAGTCTGAGCCTGCATCACACATGGAAACCACCTTGTTTTCAATTAGACCCCAGAGCTCTGATCCCTACTGTTTTTTGGTTGAGATATAACCTCCTTCCAGGCTCACACCCCAATACTGCTCCGTTCTTCCTCCTCAGCTCTTGCCATCCCTGCTTCCCACACTGCTGCCTCCTGACCAGCTCCAATTGCCGTGCTTTCTGGGAAGCCCGCTTCATGTAAAGGAACACATGCCCTCAACCCTGCCTCAACTGTACATGGCTTTCTTGGGACTGTCTCCCTGAGGTCTTTTCATTCTCTAATAGTGAGATGTCATTCTCCTCCTGAGTTCAGTAGGTGAGGGTTTGCAATTCAGGAGGGAGAGAGCAGGAACTGTGAACAGCAGCACCACACAGTTATGTGTCACTTGGAAAA
>CAUYQG010067481.1:0-82585 GCA_963574415.1 Tarsius wallacei | reverse complement strand
TCTCACTCTGTCGCCCAGACTGGAGTGCAGTGGCCACTCCCGGCCACCGCAGCCTCGACCCGCTGGGCTCCGGCGATCCTTCCGCCTCTGCCTTCCAAGTAGCTGGAACTACAGGCGCGCACTACCACGCCCAGGTAATTTTTTGATTTATTGTAGAGGTGAGGTCTCTCCAAGTTGCCCAGGCGGGTCTCGAACCCTCGGGTTCAGGTAACCCACTCACCTCAGCCTCCCAAGGCACGGATTACAGGCTGAGCCACCGAGCCCGGCTTCCTTTTGCTTTCAATATTATGGTTACTCCTGAGTTTGGCACTCCACCAAACATAGTAGAAATGAAGATTTGGGGATATTTTGTGTGCAGGATTTGTACTGGTTGACTATTACTAGAGAAATATTAAGAAATATAGTTTTTTGCTTTGGGGCTATAAATTAATTGTAGTAAATGAGAGTGTCCAATTTTTCTATCGATCCAATTTTATGGCAGTACATCTAGAAACAAGTTCCCTGCAACAGACTGATTTGGGGAAGAGTGGAAATGCTGACTACATGCTTCAAGACTTGGCACCAGGAGAGTGACTAGCAACAATTGAAGTTCTTTAAGTTATTACATTTACAGTTTGTAAATAAAACCTAAAGTTCTATTTTCAGAAGATCTAATCTAATACAACAGATGGGGGTATCAATTTTTTAATTTGTGAAAAACTTATATTTGCATATCAAGTACTTGTAACAATGCTTCAGTGTCTACATAAATGGTGGTTAAGAGAAAGAATTCTTCTTTACAGTGTTTGCTACATAACTCAGGCTGGCCTCAGCCTCCTGAGTAGCTGGGACTAAAAGAGAGGTGCATCACTATGCCTGACTCAAGAGAAAGAATGAATTTCTTTGTGTTTGGATAGCTACAGGAATATTTAAGACTAGCATTTTTCAAGCAATATGGTATTTTTGGCCCCTGTTGCTTTCTTTTTCTAAATGGGACAAGAGGACTCTTGAAGACAGGGCAAGAATATGATTAGCCCACAGAGAGCCAATCAGAGGGCTTTGACTGGAAAACTCCAGTCAGCATGCCAAGCTGCATGGCAAGCTAGCAAATGTCATAAAATCACTTTTACTTCCCAATCTCATTTTTTAGCAAGATGATAAAAAGCAGAAGTAGAGAAAAATCTAACTGTGATCCTACTTGATGGAACTTCGGGGAAATATCTTTCCCCATCCATTTCTGAGGATGAATACAGCAAAACCATTAGTGACGATGGACTTAGGAAAAAACCACAGTGCTCACTTCTAAATACAATCTATGGCTAAGACTTATTTATATGAATTTTCAAAGAATGAACAAAATGCATTCTTTTTAATGTTTCCCTACTGCTTCTGAAAATAAATGACTCTGCCAAGATTTGCAATGGTGCTATCCATACCCCAATGATAGGTGCTTTGTTGAACTGCCTCACTCGCTGGCATAATTTCCAGAAGTTAGGCTTCTAAGCATAAAATATTCTATGTTTGTCCTGAATATTTTGCAGCATGAGACAAGCTGGGTACAATTTATGCTGCAGTGTGTCCTACAGCAACTGAGATGTCATGTTGCACAATGCTGAAGGTAAATCTACAATAATTTATTGTATACCTTTAGAGTGGGTTACTTTTACCTTTAATGTTGTTAAATTGTTCCATTACCTCTGAAGAATTATTTGCATATATTTAACAGAATGCAGATCTGACCACATTTGTTTCTAATGTCTAATTAGATGTGAAGGAACCTTGACTTTAATATTATGCTTTAAATTTAACTCTGGTGAACTGTGACTGAAAATGATATTACAGTCTATTAGGTATGATCTGGAAAAATAAGCATGTAATTTGTAGTATTATTATTACAACCCCTTTTACTGCATATGTTTCAAACGCTATTATAAAATGAATGTCACTACCATTACAATTTTGACATTTTAAATGAAACTGGACGAGGAGTCATAAAATTTAAATAAAATAATATTCCATACTATTAAAGTTAAGGCCTATTCATTTCCCAATAAACTTGAAAGTCTGTATTTAATCTGTTTAGCTAGTTAACTAATCGGTTTTTGTTAATGCTGTGGCAGACAATTTTGCATGGTATACAAAGCACTTCTTATTGAGTGAAGATTAACCATTAGACTTTAATTGGCATTCACAATTTAACAGACTCGCTTTGTCATGTTTAAGTGTTAAAGAAAATATGAAAACATCCTATCTTAAAGAACCCCAAAATAGGTTAGGTAATAGTTGTCCCAGAAGTAATGCTACCATTTTCAGCTCTATTTTCAACCTTCTTAGTAAAGTTCCCAAATGAGTTTCTAGAAATGTTCTAAGGTGATGGTTGGGGGACAGTGGCAATTTTGTACAGGAAATGCAGAAACGACAGCAGCAAAAGGACTTGAGATGGTCAAAAAGATGTCACTAGGGACTCAAAGTTGACCTGGATTCCTGAGTTACTCTGATCATTGATACCACTTGACTCATAAAAGAAACAAGGAAGAGGAGAAGAAAAGAAAGTGAGAAGATTTAGGTTATATTAATAAAATCATTCAAAAGGTAATTTTTGAGCACCTTTGATTTTCTAAGAACATAATAGATGCTCAAAACATATCTTATTCCAACATGAATGTGAGTTATTATTTTTGTTTATAATAGCGAGTATTAAGACACGGAAGCAATAAAGATGCATGTTGGAAATCTTGAAATATGACTATTTGTCAATTGCGAAGTGACTTCTCTGCTGAAACAGATAATAGTTTTTCAAATATAGGAAAACTATGTCTTTAATTTTTTGTGTTATTCAAAATATAATCATCACAGACCTAACCCGCTTTTAAGTATATTTTACATTATTGATATTTTCGCCATTGTTTTAATTAGGCTTTGAGTTTCAACAAAACAGTAGACCAAGTCCTGATTTGTAGTGTTTGCTGATTTATTTGGTATAAAAAACACCACCGTGGCCAAGTTGAAGCTGTCGATGTGATAGCACCGGACGTGCAGTTGGAGAGCAATTCACAGTTGCCCACCATTATATATTAATTACACCATGCAGCGAGAGTAGATGTAAATAATCTTAAGAGCTTAGATAGTAGTAAAATTTACTACTACGCTAAAGATGTGATGTGTTTTGAGCAATTCCTTTTGCTTCTAATATAACTTAATTGTCAGTTTATATAATTTAATTTTTAATAATTGCTGTGTTTAACAACTGGCTCACGACAATCTCTGAAAATGAAACTTACAAGCTGGGATGGATCAGCTATCACTCCTTTTGCACACGGAGAATGGCTTTTGAGAAGCAAAAACAGGAGACTCTGATAATACAGTAGTCTGGATGACAGATGTTGGTAGTTTGAGTTAGGGTTGAGGCAGCAGAGGTAGAAAGGAATAGCTGGATTTGGGATCTGTTTCGGGAAAATAACTGTAAGAACTTCCTGATGAGTTGAGTCTATAGGTTACCCTTCATGCCTTAACTTCCTGATGTTTGAACTTAGACCTTTTCTTGGTTGATTTTTGTGTCTAAATTTGTAATTTTGCTTCTGTCACTGTTAAGCAATGCAAATAAATATCAAACAGGTGAGCTTATTTAACAACATTCATCTTATAACATAATTAATACAACATTATTAAAACTGATAATGAATAAGTCCTGTTAAAACAGCATTCAGGGATTTGTAGAACTTATGTTCTGCTCTCAAACCACTCCATGATCCAGATGTTTTTTTCTTTGCTCTTCCTTAAGTGCATGCTGATGTTTGTAGATTAATAGTACATTTCAAAGAAACGTGTGTAATTGATTATTTGGAAGGGTGCTGTCCTTCTGTAAATTTGGTAAAGATACACCTTTATATGAAGAATGGAAATAATACAAAGGAGATAATATTCTTGAGAATTCTGATTTCTCTTTACATGGTCAGATCCTTCTTATTTTCAGCTATAATGCATATTTTAGCATATGGATGCACGATTTCTGTCAGGAGGGATTGAATATTTACTACTTAGTCACATAAATAAGCCATCACATAAAGATAGAAAAGTTCCCAGACTCCACGTGTACTTTAAGGGAGTCATTTAATCGCAGATCTGCTCTTGATCTTGCATCCTGGTACAGTGTTAGGAATATAGCCCATGTCTTTTCAGTAATTAAAGGCATTATGAGCATCCGCTGATGCTCTGTGAACATGCTCCACCGTCTCTGGGTGGGTATTAGAAAATTTCAATAAGTGATGATTAGATTAGCCCATAAATTATCATTTGAACAAGAAATACGATTAATAATTGTATGTATTATTGCTCTTGAGATGAGTCAGTTTATTTCCCGCCATTAACGATTAAATATAAGCTTAGGATTTATTCCTCCTGTTTGGTAAACCTTTCTTTAAGAATTAAGATTGAAATTGACTCTCTGGTTTAACTAAATAATGTTTTCACACTATCAGTGCCTTATTGAATGTTTTAAACTAAAGAAAGTCACAGACAGCAGATCAATTCCTCTTTCCTTCACAGTCTGAATGGAGATGTGAGTTTCAAAAGTGTAACTGATTACCTCCCAGAGTAAAAGTTACAGTTCCCTACTAGTGCACTTTGCCTTATCAAATGCATTGTGTTGTCTCCTTAATAAGGTTAGCTGACAATAAGAAACTTGTACTCCCGCTTTGTATCAATTGTAAAATAACAAGAACCCTGTGCTGCGAGGCCAGGAGACCCAGATTTCAGTCTTGGACATTGACCCAACTAGATGCATAGTGTTTGGTAGACCCTACTTCCAAATTTTCTCATCAATAAAAATAAGAGAAGGAAATTAAGTTCTAACGTCTCTTAGATTTATAAGAGATTCCAAAGTTTATTATCATTTAGGCTTTCATATCTAGTATATAAAGAGTCCAAAAAAAGAACAAGATATTGTATCTGTATTGATTGCATCAAAATGTGCTTTTTTTAACTGTACAAATCAATTATTTGAACAAAGCCTTACCTTAATTGTATGACTCAGTTCCAACAACATATGTATAATATGAGGCAGTTGGAGACAATACCCCAGTCCACGTGTCTAAGTTAACTGTTTTATTCAATTAAGTGCTCAGTGCACTTTGTACATATTTTCAATACAATTTTGTGTTGTTGTTTAACTTTGTTTGCTGCACTGAATATCAACAATTAACTGAGAGATCCCTATACCTACTTTCTGTAGAGCCCTAATTAATTGATATCATATCGATTATTTGAAAGCATTTATGATCTCCATTTAACTTAAATGTCTCATTTCTATTGAATGTGCTAAAAAGAAAATATTTACAAAACTCTGAAAGATGTTTTGGAAAATCAGGATAGAGAGGAGAAAAATTAACTGTAGGTTAATTTGGAAGACTAAGAAAGTGGAATAAGGCAAATGTAAAATAAGATACATTCTTTTGCTCTGGCCGCATTCTGAGCTCTGCTTCCCGCTGAACTTTCCACTCCAGAGAAAGGTGGTTGAACTTCTACATCTGGTCATTAGGGGTTCCAGATCAGTGGCAACTGCAATCACCAGCCCAATCAGGAGATGGGAATTCCTGGAGGAATGCTCTCTTGTCTCTCACATTTCTGGATTGTTTCTGCCTTCCACCCCATCAGATCCATCTCGGTTGCTGTCCTTCTCTTTGTTAAGTCTCTTACAAAATTGCAATTTGATTTCTATACTCTCCGTCAATACCTCATCCTTTAAAACTCCAGAAATCTTCCCATTCTGCAAATATTCAGGTCTTCATTGACCCAAAGCTCTCTACTGACTGCAGAAAACTGAAGATAGATCACAATACAGGTGTAAACTGTGCTAATATGGCTCCCAGGGATATATCTCAACATTCTAAAAGACAAAGTCCTCCTGTCCTACCACACATCTACTCTCCTGATTGTCTTTTCACTTCCCTTCCCCAGCTGACAACACTCGTTTTTTTTTTTTTTTTGGGTACTGCTCTCCCTGCATAACTTCTTTTTTCTGCTCTCGTCCAACAGCCTTATTTAAATGACTTGCGTATTTTTCGTTCAGAAATAAAAAAGTACTTGTGTATTCTATAATAGTGACTTCTAATTGTAAAGCAATGCTCACTTTGGTTTTAATCAAATAGTTGTATGCAGTTTATAAGAGATATACATGTTTTAAAAAATCTTTGTGTTGAACGTGAGCCTGCTTTTTCTACTTCTTTCCCTAAAGGCTGGCTTTTCCCTGCCGTTTTGGGCCCCACAATCTCTCTAGAACAAGCATATTAAGCCAGTGGTCTTTGTTTCCACTGCTATTTGAAATCTGGACAATTCTTAACGATGGATGAGAGGGTAAGACAGGCAGGTGAACTTCTCACCATACATAGTTATGTTACTTTCAGAACCCAATGTTTGATTCTCCTTCTCTGATTATAACCTCCTGACCTTGTACCTTTATGACTTCCTTACCCGCAAGTTTGTTCTTTTTCTTAATGCTAATCTCTACTTATTCAGGCCTCCATATATTCCCTAGCCATTATTGTTGCTCTGCTTTCTCCCATCTCTCTGTGACACTTACGGGCAGGCATCCCAACAGTATATATAACACCACCCTAAACCTTGACCCCATTGGTTCACCCAGTGTGCCAGTCTCTGGCTCTGTGAAATCCCACCACCAGTCCTCAGTTTTCCTTCCAAGTGGCTCCAGGTTATCAAAGAACGTCAAGAAAATATCTATTTAAAAAGTTTGCTACCTAATGTCAACTGGGCTCTCACTGCTGCTTGCAATCCTTTTATCCATATATATTGATTAAACATCAAAATTCTGAAAAGTCTATTTAGGCGGTCACAAAAGTTAAAAGGTTGGCATGTGCAAGCTCATGGAGTCAGGAAATGGACCAAGGGAAACCCTGCAGCAGGCTGGTCTGAGATTGGAATGACAGACAGGGCCCAAGAGAGTCAGGTCAGAGGAGAGCCAAGCACAGACTGGTTGGCAGGACCAGGGCTGCTATTTGCACATGCTCGAATGTCTGTGCCCAGGACTGACAAAGATAAATTCCACTGTGGTTGAACAAATAGGCTTTCCTCATCCTCAGCCAATAAATATCCCATATTCTGAACAGGCTCCCAGTTGACTTCTTGGTACAATTTGAGTTGATGGTCTGGACAGCTGTGTAGAAATGAGGGCTTGGGTTACATCACAGACAACCTCTCTGACTATAATTGCCCCATTACAGGAGTGATCAACTGAGACGTCTTTGCCAAAAGTCCCTCACTGCGAACTCCCCAAGACTGGATACAGACTGTTTTTGATGGAAGGCCAATTGCTCAGGGATTTACTGCTGTTAGCGGTTCTGTGGAAGGCAACGAGGCTTGCTTTCAGGGCACAATGAAGAAACCATCTGTTTGCTCAGAACTTTGTCTGAGTGCAAACCTCATGGTCCCCAAAGGCTTTGTTGATGTTGTTGTTATTGTTATTCTTCATTATTTATTGATCATCTGAAATACATAATGTACTGAGAGATGATATTGTTCATGGACAATATAGTTTATGTGTATGAACATACTCAGCCTAATATACTATATAAAATGTTTGGAAGAATAGTGTTTCTTACCTGGTAACTTATAGAGTTCACTATTTAGAGGAAGTAGGTTTTTCTGCTTTTCTTTTAGGTAGGAATTAGTGGGGTTTGAGGGGGAAAAGTAGCATGTAAACCAATCAAACTATTGAAATCTTCATCCAAATCATCTCATGTGTGATTAGCTTTCAGAACTTGCTATTTGATCTATTTCAGAATGCCTGGATGACCTACACAGTCCCTAACTTGTTTCTTTTCCTTCTTTCCTTTCCTTCATTCATTTATTCAAGACATATTTATGAGCATGTATTATCCATCAGACATCATGAAATCAAAAATTAATGAAGTACTGTCATTATCTCAAAAGCTTATCTTTTAAAAAAGAAGTCAAGGCAATTTACCATATCACCTTCCCATCTTGATAGAAATATATAGATGTTGTCCTTAAGATTAATAACCTCATAATTAGTATTGTGGTTAAGATCCTTAATAGCACAATTACAAGGATATTTATTATTTATTATATGGATGACATTAAAGGGAAATTTTTTAAAAAGTGGTTTATAATCAAATTTATGATATCCTAAATTTGAATTTAGGGATACAGAGTGTAAAAATTTTGTTTTATTTTAGTGGTATTCATTTTTCTTGCCAAATGGTATAATTTTTCTGCTTAAGTTTCTTGTCTAGTTTTAACCTCTTTGAACTAGACACTATCTTTGTGCAAATCTCTCACAATAAAATTTTCCAAGATTCCAGGACATATGAACATTTATAACTTAATTATCAATTAAAATAAAACTAAACATGTTTTATAATATTTAGCTTTCATAGAATAAAGTTAGCAATAATTTCATCTATTTTTTCTAACTAAAATGCCTATTAAGAGCTCATATTTTAAATGTAGCAACATGTTTTAAAATTTAGTTATATGTAAGATTTTCTAATCTGCATCTGTGGTACCAGAGATTTTCAATAGTTGGGTCAATGTATTGATGCTTGTTTTCTGTGACCTTTGTAAACATCAATGTCTTTACAGAGGTTCAATATTTTCTTTTGAATACTGTAAGTTCAATGGAGAGAATACCAAAGAAAGACACAATCCATCTTTATTCACATGCCCATATATACAATTTTATAATTGATTCTTTTTTCTCAATTATAGTAATAGTTATTCACCAAGCAGCTTGTTTATCACCACAGAGTTCATCCAAATGGCTAAAATTGACCAAAGTGTATATATCATCCATGGGATAAGATGAATCCATTCATAGAAGCTGTTTTGAATTAAGAAAAGAATTGTGATATGAATATTGTCTTGAATAAGCCTATTTAAGAGGTAAAAAGAAATCTCTGAAAGTTTCTCATGTTATAGTGGAATTTTCTTCTTTATCATTATAATCTTAATGATTTAAAAATAGTGTCCAATAATTATGGCCCAAGTATATAAACAGAATATTCATTATTTAGTTGTTCTATATATGTGAGTTCCACCAAGGATATTTAAAATTTTTAGAAGTGCCCTGTACATTTTTGTCTGGTAGCTATAACTCAGTCCTTGATGTTTGCAACCATTTCTTGAACCATTTTTTTGTAATTTCTCACAAATAAGACTTTTGGTCACAAATTAAAATAATAAGATATATTTATCATTCAGGTACTCTTTCATCTTTATAGAAGCAATGGAATGGTATTTCTAAGGTTAGATTTTAAAAGAACGGGTTTCTGTCTTGGGTTCTGTCTCTCTCTTCTCTCTTGTGTCTCACTCTGTCTCTTTTTCTCTTTCTCTTTGTCTCTCTGTCTCCCTGTTTCTCTCTCTCTTTCTTTCATACTGCACTGGAGGAAGTGAACTGCTATGTCATAAGTCAGTCCTGTGGAGTGGCCCAGGTAAACCAAAGTACCAAGACTTGCCAAGAGCCATGTGAATGACCTTGGAATCATATTCTATTCTCAACCCAGTTGAGTTTTCAGTTAAGTGTATAGTCCTGGTTTTAGAGTTGGACTGTAATCTCATGAGGCTCCTTCATCCAGAGGCACCCAGCTAAGTCATGCCTAAATTCCTGATCCACAGAAATTATGAGGTAGTAAATATTTGTTGCTTTAAGCCGCTAAGTTTTGGTGTTACATTTTTTATTTTTTATGTACACAATAGTCTAAAATGGGTGTTCCTGAAAGAGCTTCTCTCCTGGGCAGCTTTCCTCTATGTGACTTAGGGACCTGGGTCCCTTCCATGTTGGTGATAATGCCCACCTTTGCGTGTTAGATCTTCTTCTTCGTCTGGAGGCCAGGGTCAGGGTAGGCCTGAAAATCTTGTATACATCATTTCTTTCTATGTTCCCATTGCTGAGCTTAGTAATATGGTGGCACTTAATTGGAAGAAGACTGGGAAATGTAATCTAGCTGTGTGCCCAGGAAAAAATGGAAATGCTTTGGCAGACAACTTGCCAGTTTCTGCCACATGGGGCATGGAGTGATTGGGCGAGGATGGAACAGGGTGAAAGAGAGAGAGGGAGGGATAGAAATAATCCAGGCAAAGGAAACAGCTCTCTGGGAACTTTGCAGTATTAGACATAAAGAGTGTTGGAAAAAGCCTGACTGAGAGACCACAACCAGAAAAATCGGGCCTTCGTTTTCTCTGTGAAGTGAATGAAGAAACAAATTTGCAAAACAACAGGAAGCTAATTATGGAGAAATAAACCATATATCTTTTAGAAATGTAATCATGCCAAACACTAGCAGATTTTGAGAACCAGAAATGTTGATGCCAATTACCTGGGTCAAATTCTAGCAAAATATCATGAATATCTCAAGCACAAGAAAATCCTTGCAAGAAAGCAAGTCCAACAGGCTTCACATTTACTACATGATTGTACATATGGGAAAACACGCTTCCAAAGGAGAGTTCTGAAAACCAAAGCTCACTTCTAACAACAAAAATTTTCAACAAATAACTTGACTGTCAACACATTGCCAATATTGTACTTTTTAATATATTTTGATTGACCAACCTCTTTGCCTTTTTGTGCTCTGATTTCAGTTTTCTTTGTATTCACATTTCAGCCTAAGGAATTTTTGTGTGTCATCCAACAGAAGATGAATTCGATGTGAAGCCTTATAAGAGGGTAGAGAGATTTGCATGAAATAAAGTGAGGATTTGCGTCACCCATGATACTGCCTTTCTGAAGTTAAGGATTCCCTTGTTTTCTTAGTTCTGCTGGTGGGAATGAAAGAAACTAAATCCAGAACATTCCTTGCTGACATAAAGACAAAACTACTTCCATAAATTTAATAAATCATCTTATTCCCATGGTTCATTCTTATTTGTAAAAAACCACAGTGTTTAAATTAAACAGATCACAAAATGGAAGAAAAAATATTTTATTAGACCATATATATTATTAAGAAATACTTTTAAATAATTAAGGGATAATTTAAACAAATATTTTCAGTAGATCTAAGATCTCTTTCATAATAACAATAACAAATGATGAGCCCAAGACTTACTATTATTTTGAAAGCTGCCCTTTAAATCCAAGGAGAGGAATTTAGGGTTTTAGCAGAATCTGTTTTATATCAAATAAGCATTGCGAAAAAATGCTAGTAAATCTTATTTGAATCTAAAAGATGAATAGATGTTTCTCAATGAATTTGAGTTTCACTGTTTCCATTTTTATCTGGATATTAAAACTTTGGAATAAAATATTAGTTGAGATGAGTTTTGGCTATTTTTTATCATTTTAAAGGATGTTTTTAGAAAACATCCTTTAAAGGCCATCATTTATACCTAAATGATTGAAATGACACAAAATTTGAAACAATTTAGTTGAAGAAAAAATTTTGAAATGTCACTACAATTCAACTAGTGCATCCCGTATGGTACAGTGGAAAGGCCTTTGACTTTAAGCTGTGTGCTGGCATCTCCTATTGCTACTCATGTAATTAGGGACTAGGTACTTGTCATCTCTAATGGGCCTCGTCTGGCCTATATGTTACATGTGTGACTTTGAAAAGCCCTCCTCCCCCAAGGCATCCTTGAGAAAGGAACAGCTTAGTCAACCTTGCAGTGTGATCCTGCACCCAGCTTAGCGATCTCACACTACTACCAGGACCAAAGGAAATACAAGCCCTTTGTAAGTTACAAAGTGTTATTCAAATATGAAGCTCTATCATCTAGATCAGGAGTTGCAAACTGTTCTTGTAAAGAGCAGGATCGCAAATATTTTAGGCTTTGCTGGCCACTTCATCTCTGCTGCAAATACTCAACACTGCTGTCATACGAAAGAAGCAATACACGATATGTAAATGAATGAGTTTGGCTGTATTCCAATAAAACTCCATTTACGGGCACTAAAACTTAAAATTCCTGTAATCATCATGTGTCGTGAGTATTATTCTTCTCTTTTTATTTTTCTAAACAGTTAACATGGAAAAGTTATTCTTATTTCACAGGTCACATAAAAATAGGCAATGGGTGGTAGGATTTGGCCCGCAGATCACAGTTTGCTGACTCCTCATCTAGGTCTCTGATTTAATTACCTGAGCAATCTTGAATCTTACTACTCAGAGCCTAGTCCTGGGTGCTTTTTAGAAATGCAGAATCTCGGACCTCTTTCCAGACTGATAGAATCAGAATCTTTTTTTTTTTTAAAGCAAGATTTCCTTGGTGACTCTAGTGCTTGTTTACATTTGAGAAGCCCTGATGTAGAACACAGTTAAGAATTAGAAAGAGTAGAGAAAACATGCTTTCTGAATGCAGTATGTACCACAAAAGTACATATTAAGGACTGTGCAATTATTCATGCGAAAGCCATGTAGGCATCTCTCAAAGCCAAGTTTTATGTGTGTATATGTATATGTAATATAAACACATTATATGCATTGTACATATGCACATAGACGCATGCATACATACATTGTCTGATGATATGGTTTATCTGTCCACAGCAAAATGCAAGGCAGGGCATTGCTTTATAAGTGGGATCCATCTGATAGTGGCAACAAATAATATCTAAAAGCCTGAAATGGTTTTTTAAAAAAATGAAATCAAATTAAAATTCTACAAGATCAGGAGTCTGAACTCGCTTTGTGTCAAGTGGGACAGTCACATGTGCACTCAGTGGTCCCCGAGGGCATCATCACATTACAGCAAAGTGCAGTAGCTGATGTTCATAGTGATAACCCCAGGGCAGCAAGGAAAGGTTAAATTATGTTCTGTGTTCTCTGTTTAAGAAGATTGGGGCATGTCCTTGCACTTTAAGAAGATTTCCATCACAGGTGGCTGGAATGAAAAGAATGGTCGTTTGTGCTTAAAGAAGCTTACCTCCAATTATTTGACAAACGTTTCTATTTAGATTGCATTCTCCACTGATGCTAGATAATCATGGCTTTGTCCTTTTGATTTTTTAATGTGCTAAATTTCATTTACCATTCTTGAGGATAGCTGCCTCAAATCTTCGATTTCATGCTCCCCATTAGAGACTTCAGAAGGGGCAAGATTATCTTTGTTTTATTTTTCTTTTCACTTTTAACTAATTGAGACAAGAAAGCTGCATTTACAGGTAAGCAAGTAGAGTAAATAAAGAAGATACTTTTATTTTCTTCTTTTTAATCTTTTGCTTTCCCCTACGACAGACTTTATATCCATTCCTCCTTCCTCTCTTTTTTTACCCTTACATGTTAAAATATGCGTTTTTTTTTTCCTGTGACCTTCATCCCCAGCCTGGCATCCAATATAACACTGAGAATAAATAAATAGGTAATAGAAGTATATATAAATGGCAGAATAAATAGAAATAGGTAATAGACAGACTTATCAATAGCAGAATAAATAGAGCTAAGAAATAAAACAGATTGTGATAAGTGGTCTACCCAGCTAAGTACTTCAGATCATTGAAGGATTAGGGAGATCGTGTTATTCTTCTCTCAGAATGGTGACTTGAAGGCAGCTGAAATCTGAATGAAGACTGATTAGGGAGCCACCTGTAATGATGATAAGTTTGGAGTTTGTGTTACATCCCTCTTTTTTCTTGTTGGATGGTAAGGTGAGAAGGGATAGAAAGGTTAGAGAAGGTAGAATAATATATCATGTGTAGAAAAACACCAGTAGAGAGAAAAGAAGAAACTGGCTGTGATAGGACGATTCTGGTTTCTTCCATGAAATGCTAATTGAGAACTCAGGGCATGGCAGCCTACAAAGGAGTCTACTTCTTTGAGCACTGTGGTCAGGCCTGTCACTGATATGACATCCAGTTCCTAGGCAATTCTCCTCTGTATGCTATATTTAAAATTAAATGGCAAAATGATCTGCATTAATGAGGGCCCAAAGCACTGTCAGTACACTGGTAGGAAAGTCATACTTATGGTAATTCAGTTTCAATAGGTTGGTCCTGTAAAGAGAATGGCTGACAGCAGGTTATCAAAGCAATTTCCAAGTGGGCAACTGAAGATGGGCATTCTGACTGAATAGGGACAAAGGGAATGCTTCAAGGACGTAGTGAACACACTTTGTGATAACGTGGAAAAGTCAGCATTAGCTCAAAAACCAAGCAGCGTGGAGTGGCCGACAGAAAGCAAAGGACTGAGCCACAGAAAGTGGCACGAGGTAAGACTCAGCCAGCAACAGGTCCTCCGCCTGACAACTACGATCACAAGTCGTGTATCAAAACACATGTGTGTCCATCCAAACAAGCTTCACATTACAAATTAGCTTTTTCAGTAGTGGGCATACACAAAACAGTTCATGTGCAAAAGACAATAACTATTTAAGGCTGAGTTTGTTTTCTTTTTTCAAAATTAGAAAAAGAAGTGATTTTACTCTTCCATATATTATGTCAAAATATGCACTATGTAAGCTGGGCATGGAGGCTCATGCCTGTTATCTCAGCACTTTGGGAGACTGAGGCAGAAGAATTTCTTGAGGCAAGGGGTTTGAGGATAGTCTGGGCAACATAGCAAGACCCTGTTTCTAAAAAAATAAAAATTAGCCTGGAGAGGGGGTGTGCATTTGTAGTCCTAGCTACTTGGGAAGCTGAGACAGGAGGATCACTTGAGCCCGGGAGTTCAAGGTTACAGTGAGCTATGATTGTGCCAGTGCATTCCAGCCTGGGTGATAAAATGAGACCCTGTTTAAAAAACAAGCAAACAAACAAACAAACAAAACATTATGTGTCTGGAACTGTGAATCTAAGTTGGCACTGGAAGTGGGGCAGGGAGGAGGAGAAACTCAGATCTTGTGTTTGTGGGGTTTACATTTGAATTCTTGAATAATTCAATAGACTCTCTGTTCTAACTGTAAAAATACATCAGTGTTGCTGTTCTGTCTATGTTAATGTTTCCCATCATTTCCCAGCATTTCCTTGTAGAAAGTTTTAATTATGGATTATATCTACACATTACCATTTGTGCTCATTTATAAGAGTCCAAGTTTCCCACTTCTGTGTTTTAAAAAACCATGATCTACCAGAAGCCAGGGGGTTTTGGTAGGGGCCCCTCCCTGGCCCAAGAAGGAGATAACATACCCTAAGCTGTCAAGGACTTACTGGCTTGGTATGCAATATGAATGACACATTGGTATCTGGCAAAAGAGAATCCACTTGGAGAGGGACCCAAGCTACTTTCTGCCACCCAAGTGGCAGACTGTCCAAGGATAAAAAAGATGCAAGCCCCAAATCATTCCCTTATAAATTCTCACAGAAAACTGACACGGTATCTCAAATGCCTTCAGCCTGTGAAATGACCAAAAGCACCTTTCTCTCTATTGAAGGGTTAAATGCGACCTACATTTTAACACACACCAAGGAAACCTTTTTCATTCATTTTGTGCACATGAGGACTTGGTGTGTTTATAAACATTCAGAAAGGATAGGTCAGAAAGAATATTTTCCCCACAAACTATTCATAGCTTATATTTTCTTCACACAAAGATGGCTTCAATAATCTCAGAACCTCACAGGATGTGAGGTTCAGAGCCAACCACCCATCCAGAATTTTGCCCTCAAAACGACTTTACTGAGAGTCTCCCCTAGACTGTCTTGTTAAAACTGATGCTGCCTAGGAAACAATTGTTTGGATGATTTTAATGTCGATGTCATCCAATTACTAAGGAAACATTGTCTGCCACCAGGTTGGAAGCATTCTGGTGCTTGACTCTGAATTTATTTAATCTGTTTTACAGAATATAAAGGCCAATATCTTTCTTTCATTCCTTCTTTTTGCTTGATTTCTCCTTTTTTTCTCATTGGAGGAGCAATTCCTCCAACATACAAAGAAGTTAATTTTGAAAGTGTGCTACTGAAATGATATGAAAAGTAGTTTAATAGAAGAGAGATGGTTGTTCAGTCAAGTTGAAAGAAGCCTGCATTCTTGCATTTGCATAAAGCACTGTGTATGGTGCTATTTGTTAAAGTAAGTTGAATAGATAGTACTTAAATTACATATAAATGTGTGTTGTTTTGAACTGTTTATGTCAGTAAAGTAAATCTAATGACACAAACATAATAATACCTTAACTGCTTTTATAACCAGTTTACAATATTTATCGTTTGTGGAGCACAGCTAGTGTTATCTGCAATTCAACAGTAATTTTCAATCACACAACCTCAAAATAGTTAACGTTAAAAGGAATCAATATGTACTACATTTTATTGCATACCCATGGGCAATAGCTCCCTGTTAATGATCACAACTGCCAACTTATATCTATCACAGTAATTTTTCTCTTCATAAATTAAATGGAGAGAAGTGTGAAATAAACTCTAAGATCATGCTATGATATTTCAGTATCTCTCTCTCTCTTATTTATATATTTTTTCCTTTGGTTATGCATTCCATTACTGGTAAGTATTACCACCATGCGCTTGGTTTTGCTATCAATATCATGAGTGGAAAGAATACCAAGAAGGCTAGAACTCGTGCTTTTTACTTTATCCTTGTCATGTCACTGCATAAAAAACCTAGTCCTTTAAAATCAGTTCCCAGAATATCACCTGAAAAACTCAACCTTATGCCAAACATATGTCACTTTAGAAAGAAGTGCAGTTTGATTTGCTTTTTAAACTGTTTAAGATGACACATTCTTGGACGTTGGTATGTGTTGTCTGTGAGAGGAGACCTGTAGCCTAGTGAAAGTCAGTGTGGATTCTATCTTGAATATCCCTCACCTGGTGGTTCTTTAAACAAATATGCATTAAATGTCACCACATCAGTTTTGTGCCAGATGCTGTGCTACATGCTGAGATTGCCTGGGGGAAAAGAACGAAGGAAGGAAGGAAGGAAGGGGAAAAAACAAAGGACTAAGATAAGGGCTGGTAATTGAGACCACAGAATTTGAGGGCAAGTGATGTTGGATTGGAATCCAAACTCTCAAATTGTGTGAATGTAAATGTGGACAACTTACTTAACCTTTCTATAAGCCTTAGTTTGTTTAAGGGTAAAATGAGACAATTTTAGTATCTATAATGTTGTCGAGAGAATTAAATGAGATGATTGTAGTTATTCTTTTGAATATTGTGAATGACACCAAAGCATGGTTTCTGCTCCCAAAATGCTCAGTCTAGTGACAATGAAGGATACTGAACAAACAAATGTGTAATTGTGGTGCGGTGTAACTTCTATAGTGAAAGTGTGTTCCAAGGCCATAGGAGTACAGATGAGTGCTTTGGGAACTAGCCTGGTTGGCTTAGGGGTGTTTTGAAGACCCAGGTCAAGAGATCCCAAAGAATCCTTTGCGAATTATCTGGCTACTTTAAGAATTCTGTTCTGAACTTTTGAATCCTGAATAGGCTTTTATAGAGCTAGACATGGAAACTGTTTGACTGTTAGCAGGCTTGCACATTTTGCCACCAATCAGTCCAAGCCCTACTATGGGCAAAGGAAACTTAAAAATGAATGAAATCAAACAAATGTTCATAAGTTACCCATTTCCTATCATTGGTTCTATCAGAGGGTGCTCAGCGCTTTTCTGACACTCAAAGTCAGTTCATTGCAATTGTATTATTTCTTGTGACCAAATATGCTGCTTTAGAGGTAGCAATTTTCCAGGTAGAGGCGGGAAAGTATTATATCTCAAGTTCCTACTGCCAAATCCACAACCCTCATGCTATTTTTTTTGTTTCTCTCTCTCTCTCTCTCTCTCTCTCTCTCTCTCTCTGTCTCTCTCTCTTTCTCCTTTTCTCCTATTGGTGAGGAGGAGGCTTGGCCCAAAAAGCATTCCCCAGTTCTTTGACTGCACCCTCAACCTCAACTACCTCAATAACTTTGCACTATCAATTATTTAATCTATTCTGCTTTTCCCTTTCTAGTGACTTCTTCCCACCAGCCATGAACCTCCTGTCTACTAGAAGGTTTCCTCTGACTCCACACCTTCCTCTAAATGCAGTCCTGTTTCTCACTTTCTATCACCATCATCCTCCCGAAGACCTGAGAGCGTTCCTTTCCTCACTGGGCACTTTATCCTCACTCTACCCTAGTTGGTCTCTGCTTCTTTCACTCCACTGAATGTTCTAGTTAAGGTAAAGAATGGCTCCTACGATGTCGATTTGTTCGTTTTTTGTTTTTGTCTTATTTGACCTCTTAGAAATATCTCACCCTTGACTGCTGTCTCCTGGATAGCCTTAATTTCTGTTATCTCATTTTCCTTTTTTCCCACCTGAGAGCTTTGACCTGAGTCTCCTTGTCTAACTTGTCCTCTGCTCTGTTATTAAACATAGGAATTCCTTAGGCTTTGACCTTATCATTCTTTTATCTCATTCTCCCCTCTCTATTTGATTATATCCTTCAGTCCTACAGTCTCAGTTAGCATTTTTAAGCCGATGTTTTCCAAATGTACATCTGCAACTTGTTAAATACCTCCTTTGTGTTCTGATCATAGAGAGAATATGTGTAATCACTGTCTCCTGTAAGTGGGAATAAGCAGCCTCATTGACAACCTTTCTGTGTGGCTGAAACCAAACTCATGGATCTTATCACAAACTTATTCCTCCTCCTGTATTTCCAGCCATGGCAAGTAGCACAATCAGCAACTAAAATGCAAAACCAAGGAAGAATTTTCCCTTCTATCTCACTAACAACTGTTTCCTAAGTATGTTTCAGGCAGTTGTCTCTATCCTCCGTTTCACAAACTCATATTTGACCTAAGTTGCTGAATATTTTCATCCACTGTTGTCCCTACTCTGATTCATCTGCCACATTGCAGCCCAAAATTATTATTTTATAAGTCAAATCTTAGCGTATTTTATACTCCCTCCAGAAAACACTTTGGTGACTTATGATATCTAAGTCCCAAGTCTTTAACCTGCCCTAGAGGGAGGGTGATCATATAATCTATTTTTGATCTGAGAGTCTTTTGAGAGTGAAAGGAGCAATTGTATCAACTATATCAGGATAACAAGTATAAACTGGCATTTTCCTAAGTAATCTAGGACATATGGTCACCCCACCTAGAGGGCCTTGAATGTGGTCTCTTCCTAGCTTCTCTGATCTCATCTTTGTCTCTTCCTTCACTTGCTCACCTCTCTTCAGATGTACTGGCCTCCTTTCAGTTCCTCAAAAGTTACAAACTTTTTCCCCTCCAATGTTTTTATGTTATTTCTTCAGCCTCAACACTCCTTCCCTCACTAAAACCTTGCACACAGCCGTTCAGTTCTCAGTAGACCATCCATTTCCTCAGGGAAGCTTTCTAAGACCTGCTTACATTTCTTTCATCAAAATGCCAACAGTTTACTCTAAGTTGCCTTCACTAAACTTACCACAGCAAGAATGACTAGCTCCACCATAGATGATAGGCATCTGAAGGCAGTGAACCATGGTGTCATTGTATCCTTGTCTTCTAGCACAAGACCTGGTTCATAGAATAGAAGATATTCCATAAATTATTGTTAAATAAATAAGTGTGTGAAAGGGTATATAGTTATAAGACACCTTGCTGAGGAAAAAGAGAGACTCAGAGCAAAGACAGATGGTTAGACAATATGACCCTTGTGCACCTTTGTTCCCAAAGATACTATAAACCCACATTTTAAGATGTTTTAAGTCAATCACTTCTATATTTTTAGCAGATTAATCTATTTTCAAATGAAATATTAAGAGTAACACCAATACATAAAACAGTTAAAAGTGAAAGTTGTTCTGTGTTGAGGGATTTACTTACCCTGTCAGGTCAGCCGCCCTCTGCCCCTTCCCAGCCAAAATCTACCTGGGAGAAGTCCTTGGATCAGCCGAAATATAAATTACAAACTGTTATGCTAGATCACTGGTACATTTTTTTCTGAAAGTTAGATCAGAGATTCTCTAAATGTACTATTACCAGTAAGGATGGAGATCAAGACCTTCTCTCAAGTGCCATGGAAACACCATAACTGCTCTGCTGTTATTGACATTGTACCCTCATCTACTTGTTTGAACTTTTCATATTCAATTAAGATGTATATTAATAACTTACTATTCTAGGCACTTGGTCCTCAAATCTTATTTCTTACTATTTTCCATGTTGTTTTCCATGTAAGCCAAGTAAATTCATTCTTCCTTTAGTAATAGCAGGCATCCATTTATTGAGCTTCTATGAGCTTCTATGAGCGTCTATGAGCTATGAGATTCTATGGGCTGTATATCCATCACTGATGCCCTACAACAAACTCTGAGTTAGGTATGACCTCATCTGTACCAGGGATTTTCATGTAACAGAGGAAGAAACAAGCTCAGAAAGGTTATTTGCCTAAATTTAAATAGCTAATGAAGGGAAAAGCTGGGTCATAAATGATAATGTGCCCTAAGAATACACCTTTAGTTTGTTCAGGCTGCTATAACACAATATCATAAACTGAATGGCTTATAAACAATAGAAATTAATTGTTCCCTGTCTTGGAGGCTGAGAAGTCAAAGATCAAGGTCCAGCAGATTGGGTGTCTTCTTGCTATGTCCTCATGTGGGGAAAAGGGTAAATGAACTCTCTGTGGCATCTCTGATGAGGGCACTAAACTCATTCATGAGGGCTCCACCCACAGGACCTACTCAGCCCCAGAAGGCCCTGCTTCCTAATACCATTGTCTTGGGAGTAGGATTTCAACGTATGAACTTTGGGGTCCTTAAACATTCAGTTCATTGCATATATGGTCTGTCTATATATGACTCTCTACTTTTCCAGTTGTGGCTTTCCAAAGGTCCCCCCTCCTTTTGGAGTATTTTCAAGATTTTATTCTAAAATCCACTTTCAACAGCAATCTTTCATGTAATCTAACCTGAAGCTGAGTTCTCCTTTCCTTCTGACATGGCAGGCAGCCTGTTGCAAGTGTTAGTATTTTGCTTTGTCATGGTTGCCACCTCTCATATTTACATATGACATTTCCATCTAAAATAAAAAAGCTGTTGTCGTCAAGGGTATTTTTCTATTTATGCGCATGTTTATTTGTGTGTGTGTTTTCTTGGTAGTGCCCACTTTTAATAGTTACATACACATTACACACTCAAATACCATTGCTTTATTTTGCAATATAACATTCATGAACACAGTACAGAGTGTGGTTAAGAGTTTCAACTCTGGAGTCAATTGTCTGGTCTTAAACAGTTACTGAGCCTCTCTCTCCTTGCCTCAGTTTTCTCATCTCTAGAATGGGACAAGAATAGTATCCACACTGCAGATTTGTTGAGAAGATTACATAATTACACACACACACACACACACACACACACACACACACCCTTAGAATAATGCCTGGCATAAAATAAGTGCTATGTAAGTGGAATCTGTTGGTGTTGTTGGTCTTGTTGTGGCAGGAGAGAGGGATCTTTCATTCTTATTACTCAAGAAAGATTAGGGGGTGACTCTAGATTTCCTTAGATTCTGAAGACCTCAAAATGTCCAGCTTTCTTTTGCCATCCCATTTGCCCACCTTGCTGTCCCACGTTCTCCATTTTTGGTGTCTATATATCCTGTTGCTTATCTATGGTTACTTCGATTTCCCTGAGCTTTTCTTTCCAGCTGTCACTACGTCTCTCTCTTCTTCCCATGCCCTCTGTCTTTCAGACAGCTTGAAAGACCCAACACTGATCACCGTGATAGTAAAGCTCTCAATGATTTCTTCACATTCATTTATCAGACAGAAGGCACCGATATTTTTAGTGATGGAATAGATGGCAAAGTGCAAAAATTAACAAGGAGTAAAGGTGGTTTGTGGTTTTCTCTTTTGGAGCACAGGCCTGCAGCTCAAGGAGACTTGCAAAGAATATTTAAGAAGCCACATTAATACTGAGTGACAATTCCACAGAGTACACTCAATTATCTCTGATTTTGGAGAGAGGTGCAGATTATCCAAAAACAAGTTGATATGTTCCCACAATAGCCCTCAAATAGAGAATACTAATTCCAATAAAGCACTTGTACACTTACCCTCATTTCTCTCCCTCAATCAATATTCTTTCAGTTTCTTCTGTTATTCGGTGGAAAAAGCTTCAATTAGCTGATTATCTGTCTTTAGCACATTTCTTTTACTTCTTATAGTGTTTGATTGCCTCCAAACAAAGAAAGCTAATAATCTATTTTTATCAAGGAAGGTGTTTTGTCTGCAGGAGCCAGAGAGCATCAGAAATGAGCTGGGACAGAGCTCGGCCCGAGGAGAGGATTTGAATGAAGCCCTGATGGGGTGTCAGAGCACTCATGGAATTGTTAAAGTGTGGAGCTTGAAATCCACAAATCCTGCATTCTGGTTGGGAATGTGTATTAATTCTGAGATTTTCAAATGGGTGTGTCTTTTTACTATTTGTGGATGCTTCAAATGAAGGCATCAGGCATTTGGTGAGCTCGGCCTCTGGGGAAGGCAGCTTTCTTCCACACATGACTCTGGCTCATTCTACGCTGCTTACCAAACAGTGCTAAGTAGGAAACTCTGTCCCTAAACTCATATAAAGCCACAAATTAGACAGATCTGTCTTTCTTTCTTAAGCTTACTGCCTCTCTGACTGAAGCCCAGCAAGGGTTTTGGGGAGGTAGTTCCTGTGGTCCAGGTTCAAATCACATTAAGAGTCTGACCAAATAGCAAGGGATGCTAAGAGTCATGTAGAACTTCATGGAGACAAAAAAAAACCTAATAAAATGGTAAAAATTGCAGTCAATGCTTCTACATTACTATTAGCTAAATTTTGAGGGTGCTTCCTGTATGCTCAGCACAATTTTAAGTGCTTTACTTGATGGATTCTTTTAACTTTCACAACAGCTCTGTAAGGTAGGGACTATTATTATCTCCACTAGATGGATGAAGAAATCTCCGCTATATGGATGAAAAAATTTAGCCCCACCCCCCAAAAAAATTATCAACTTACCTGAAGTTAGAAGTTTGTTACAGGCAGAACCAAACTGATGCCAAAAATAGTGTGACTCATTACCTTCAAGGGACTTGAATAATTCTATAGATTTTTATAGCAAAAAAAATATGTTTTACACTAGTAGTTGTAAGAGTTTAGAAAATAATGATGATGTTGAAGAAAATGCAATGAACTAATGAGGTAATTATAGAACTACATCTCTAAGAGCATTGAGAATTGACATCGATGAAATAAGTATTTGGCTTCTGCTCTGTTTTTCATGTTCCCAGCCATTTCCAATTGCTTAGAATCCTCTTAATTACACAATTATAAATGAAAATATATATGCTAGTGGTTAGAGATGCCACGATTCTTAAAGAATTAAAAACTCTCTAAAAATGTCTTTGTAGTTCTTTTTTAAAATTTTCATTTTATTTTGAAGATGTGGGGGTACAATTCAGGGTTAAATACATAAGTGGTCATTATACAGGTGAACTCTGTGTCTCCCATTTGTCCTCACTTCACCTTTCTAGGTTCAGCAACTGCTCCCTCTCATCCCTTCTTTGTGCCGTGAAGAACAGAGACGAGATGAAGCTGGGTCTGTGGGCTATTATATTAGATGAATAATCTAAATATTATTTAAGAAGTTTTAGTTCTTTTATGAATGGGGTGGGCAGAAACTCACCCAAGTTAATATCCATATCGGTATATCTTTTCCCCAAATGTATCATTTTCCCAAAATCCAAATCTTCAAATACCTGCTGGGATTCAAGACCCAAAGGCCTTCCTTATATCTTATGAGATGGTTGTCTATATTGAACAAATAAGTGGATAGTTGACTTTATGCTGTACCCTAGACATAGTCTTAATGAAAGTTTAAAACTGCAAGAATTACAGATTGATACCTTTCAAATTATCTTGTATCTTGAACCACAAATATGATTAATTTTTCCAGGTGTAAGTTTCCTGGGCAATTTACTTAAGATCATTGTAAGAAAAATGTAAATTTCAGATATAGATTTATTAATAAATTTACTGCTACACAAAAGTTATTATTAAGCTACCTAACATTCTTAAGTTGGTTGTTGCTACAGTTAACCTTGGATGCATAATAAATCATCCTAGGACTTAATGGCTTAACACATTCATTTAATACTTAAGTCTTTTGTTCAAGAATTTGGGCTAGGCTCAGCTAGGTAGTTGTGGTTTCAAGTAGATTCATTCAAGCATCTTCAGTCAGCAGTCAGGTAGGTTAGGAGCTAACTAGTCTAAGATTAGCAAAGGATTGTAGCCATTTTGCGATCTATCAAAATTAGACGAAATAATGTAGAATGGGAGTGGTGTACCAAATACCATACTATGTTTTCTGTGACTAAAGAGGTGGAGACGGAAGGGGCATCATTTTGCATGTGTCGTTATACACAGATAGCATACACACATATATAGATGCTCCCTTTGAATACTTCTTAGACACAAGAAGAGCATTTATCCCTCCATCCCTACCACCACTCCACTCTGCTCTTGTTTCCCTGTTCTTTTGTCCAATCTACAATTTTTCCATTTTTTTCTCGGCTTTTCTTCACTCTCCTTCTACTTGCTCTGTGACTCCCAGCTCTTCTCTAGTCCTCCTCTGAGTGAGTTTTATACTTCCCCAGCCTCTCTTCTCCTGCTTACTGTCTATTCCAGAGTTTGGCAAAAATCAAGTCAGGGAAGAAAACATTCAGTCATTTGGCAACATGAAGCAATTCGATGCCAGCTTCTGAAGGGCTAGAGGACACGGAAACCCCAAGCTCTGGAAATCTTACTAAAATTGCAGGCAGAACAGAGGGAGAAGTACTTGAAGGATTATTAGCTAGCCAGAACTTGGCTGCATCACATCTCTTCCACTGCCTATTATAAGAAGGCGTCCATGTTCTTGCTTGAGCCCATAGGAAGAGAAGGGAGATCAATGGGCACCGTGGAAGAGAGTTCCCCCAAAATAATAAAAGTTTGTCTCAGTCCTTTAAGAATAAGACCTAGAGAAAGTGATTCCCAGAGCATAACGGAACTCTTTGGATGCAAGTGACAATGCAGGAAAGAATTCCAGATTCTGCTGATAATCCACAGTGCAGTTAATCTCTGAATGGCGACTGAGATGTGTGTTGTACTTGGAAGCACAAAAGTGGCCACTTATTTCATTCCAGACAGCATTTTATATTGTACTCTGACTTACAGTAGGCTATTACTCAAACCCCTATTTTCTGTTTCTTATTGTTCTTCTTTTAATGCAGACCTTGCCCCTTCCCCAAGCCAGGATTGTTACTCCACTGAGGGTTTTTCAGACATCATTAACCACAGGAAGAGAACATAACACATCAGAAACTTGGGATTGAATAACAACTTTGAAATTCAAACTGACATCACGTATTATTGTTTGCATTATATACTAAACAGTTATTAGGAACAATTAGCAATTAACGACTCTTAGGTGCAGTTACATGGCTTTCTACAATATATCCTGAGTAGCAGGATAAGTGCTTTGGCTGCAAGCCAACCATCAAAAAGCCCACAGAAAACTCTAATCTAAAATGCATGCTCCGTGATGGCCAGTGAATGAAGTATGTTAATCAAGTAAAGCCACACATGAGATGGGGAGACTTCAGGTGTAAACTTTCAGTAGGAAGCAGATTCCCATTTTATCCAAAATCCATTAGCCCCAAAGAAATAGGATTTATACACTTATCTTCTCCGGTTGACTTTCATGAAAAAGAGACACACAATAGACACACAGAAACAGACATCCAGAAACACATCCTGATTCCAGGACAAAATTAGCGTGATCGCGTCTATCTTCCAGTACCTTGGGACTTGGCTGTGACACATGGTGCTTATCATAATGATCCTGAGCCCTAAATATTCTTTCTGAAGCATCAAAGTGATGTTACATTACAGTCAAACTAATTTTAATGTTAAGTGTAGTCTATACATATTTAATTCATTGAAAATTAAGACGTACATACTGATTTTTCGTTTCCTCACAATATTCATCTTGCTTGAGGGCCATGTGCTCAATATTATTGAGTAATTTGGATTTTGTACTTTATTATGTATTGTGTTTACTTTATTAATATCAAAGTGCTATCTTCAGTTTACTCCCTATTAATAGTTATAAAGTTTTTTTGTTTTTTTTTTTCTGTTTCCAAATCAGACACTGATTCTATAGTAAGCGGAATTAAATCTCTATTCAGGACGATTTTAGAGAACGTAGAATAGACCGAAGGTAAATGTGGTATCCAGCTGCTATAGAGTTCTCAGTATGGAAAAAGAGAAGAATATAAGGAGAGTTAAAAAAAAAAAAAACTCAATCGCTTCCTGATCTTGCTTGCTTAAATCTTTGGAGTAAACTGTAAATAAACAACAGATCCATGATTAGTATAGCGTACATCCTTCTAAATTCAAATGTGCCAGTAAAAGTATTAGTGCTGTGTGAGACAGAACTGAGAGGCTAGAGGCTTCTATCATACGTTTGGAAATAACTTGAGTCCCTCAAACTTTATATAGCCTCAAGTTATCTTAGAGAGAAAAATACGGCAAGAAAAAACTGAAAGCATAAAACCCATTTTCTTGTTTTGTAATTAATAATGGACAATATGCACAGTAGCTTTCAAAGTTGTAAAATAAAGTGTGACCATCAATAAAACCAAACCATCAAAACACTTATGAACGGGGCGGCGGCGCAAAAAAAAAACTTATGAACTAACCTCTAGTTATTTCTCAAAGGGTTTACTTGTTTCCCTAATAATCAGTCATTGTAAATAAAGGATTTATACATAAAGAGAAAATAAAATCCAGTATGTGAACAAGCAGACACATTAAAATTTGATATATTTATGTAAATATGCAAAATCAGAAATGAGGTTTGCATAATCATGCCTTATTTTTGTAACACAAAAATAGAAAAGCAGATAGATGCGCTTAACAGCAAAATACAGTATGGAAAATAGTTCAGCAGAATACAGGTATTATGTGTAAACCGTACTTTTATATTTAAAATGGAGTGCACTAAATAAAGTTCTATGTTCTTTTAAAATATGAACTTATTAAAATAACCTGTGATTTGGGTACTTCAGTAAAGGTTTTTTCATCTAGCTGTATGTAGACAGGTCTCTGGCGCATGGTACCTGCATTCATGAGATGGGCTTATCACAAGCCTGTCCATTGTGTTCACGCCAAGTAATTTCCCCAGCAACTGAAGGTTTTCTAAGATGTCTGTTCTTCTGAGTGAGGGACAATCTCCCTTAGTGAGACACAAAAGATCTTTTGCACTCAGTCTCAATGTGAGCACTTCCGTGAGGCAGTGTTGGGACTGCCTCGAGTCTGTAGTCGTTGCTAGTGATATGCACTTCCAGGAGATGGAGCCATGGCTCAGGCTGAATTCTCACATCCTTTCTGACCTACTCAAGGGAAAAAAAAAAAGATTTAAGATTTTAGAATCTTTTTTAAACAGCTTACAAAATAACCATTGCAAACTGAGCACAGTGGCTCATGCCTGTAATCCTAGCACTTTGGGTGGCCAAGATGGGAGGATTGCTGGAGCCCAGGAGTTTGATTCTAGCCTGGGCAACATAGCAAGACCTCATCTCTATTTAAAAAAATCAAAAAAAATTGGCTGGACCGGGTGTGGTGGCTCACATCTGTAATCCCAACATTTTATGAGGCTGAGATGGGAGGATTGCTTGAGATTAGAAGTTTGAGACCAGCATAGGCAACATGATGAGATCTTGTCTCTGTATAAAATTAATTAATTAAATATTTTTTTAAAAATTAGCTGGATGTGGTGTCATGTGCCTGTGGACCCAGTTATCGGAAGGCTGAAGCAAGAAGATTGCTCAAGATCAGAAGCCGACGGGTTCACATTAGTTGTGATCAGGTCACTGCACTCCAGCCTGGGCAATAGACTGAGACTCCCAACTCAAAATACATACATACATACATACATACATACATACATACATATATACATAATAACCATTGCTGGATGGTATTGGGAGGCAGGAAGTGAGTAAAAAACATACTTGTAGATTAAATACAAAGAGCTTCCTAACTTAAAGCACTTTAATACACTGTGTTTGTGTAGAGGACTCAGAAGAGATTGAAGTCCAAAGTAATCTTAGATAGAAATCAGTCTTTTTGACCTCTCTTCAAGGTGAAGAAAAAAGACTGTTTTTAGAAAAAGAAAAAGGAATAAAAGCAATCAATTGTTGTTACTGATTGTTTCTAAAATAAGCCAGCTCATTCCAAAATTTGAGGAAAGAATATTCATATAATTATTAAAATATTGCTGTTTGAATGCCCTAAAATTTTTTTAAATCTAAATGTCTCCCCTTTTGTCTTATCTTTATTAGAAGTCAGGCTATGGTTGCACCTCTCATGAGTTTGAAGTGTGTTCCATCTCATTATATACTTCCTATGTAAGAAACCTCCAATTTATGTCTGATTTTTCAAAATACAGTAATTGAGTTAGTTGCCAGTCATGCAGGGCAATCATCCAGTCATGAAAACCTACTCTGTAAGAAGGAAAACTATTCTGGACCAGCGGATTAGGGGATGAGAGGTGGTCTTCCTGGAAGCCAGCTGTTTCAGCAACAATATCATAGCAGGAGTTTCAGAAATAAATAACAGCCATGACAATAATAATTGTATTTGAATGGTTTTTACAATTATAGAATTTCTCATGAGCTTTACCTTCTCTGAGCCCCTCTGACCATCAGAGTGTGTAAAATTGGTGTTACAGTGTGCTAAATTTACCAACCGGGCTCACCGAAGAGGCGGATTTGATGGAAGTCTCACTGTTAGTAAGTGAGGGAGTTTGGGTTCTCACTCAAATGCCTAACTTTGTGCCCTGGTGGCAAGTTTTGTTAGGTGAGTATGATTGTGTGTGTGTGTGTGTGTGTGTGTGTGTGTGTGTGTGTGTGTATGAGTGTGAGTGAGTGCAATGATGTAAGTAAGCTGTCTTCTGCCGGGCAGGACTAACCAAGAATATGAAACGTTACCAGACTTTCTCGCCAATCTGGGCAAGGCCCTATTTGAGTTTGGGACCATCGATATCACAACATTTTAGATATGAATAAAAGAATAATCAAGCAATTATTCCTTAGACGTCCATATTTTATTATGTTCTTTTGCAATAGTGTTTAATTTATAAATGGTAACACATGGGCTTTGGGTATCTTATTCCAAGCTTCAAATCTTCACAATTCTTGATTTTTTATTTTAGTTAAAGCTAGACAGGTGTGAGGCTTTTAGCTACCCGTTAAAATTAAGTTGCAATGGAGAGAAAAAAGTGAAATTGTCTCCTAATAACAAGAATGTCATTTTTTTTTTTTTTTGGTAATACATAGATTTGGTTTTTCTCCTAACTTCTAGCAGCTAGAAATATTATAGTTAGATACACAATATTTATAACACTAGCTGTTTTTCTATATACTATAGATACTATATAAAGAAAACTTGAACTTTGAACTCAGACCTTGGCTTGAATTCTGGTTCTTCTTCTTACCAGCTGTGCAACTTGAGTAAATCTATGGGTCTTGGCTTCTTTAGCCATAAAATGGGGAGACACTTGACCTCGAGGGATGTGACACAAAGACTGGACAACAAAACAAATCTTTAATGCCATTAATATTATTCAAGGACAGTCCTGTTTCAGAGAAAACTTTCTTCACTGTTCTTTCTGCTTTTTCCTTTCAATGGGTTTCAACAGAGTGCCCACTGCTCTGTTGTTTGGTAGGATGTCTGAGTGCCTTTAATTTTGGTCTGAACTGCACAAAGAAACAGGTGATTTGTTTTGCCAAATAAATAAAAATTTACTGACTTTCTGATTTATGTAAGTTGTGTTTTCTTCTTATAAATTTGAGCAGGGAGCATGTAAATGCTGCTTTCAGAGGACTAAAGGGAAGTGAAACAAATTGAAAGTGAAATAATCCCCCGAAAGGATTGCCTAATACTCTTTACTGTTTTAGACACGAGGGGGCAAGGGCTCTGTCAAAAAGGCTCTTCGGAACCTGCAGCACAAGGAACCTGCTGGCACATCTTTGCCACCACAGAAAATTGGCTCTGAAACGACCATTCTGTGTTAGTTTTACCTGCGTGTTTTCAGTTGTCACTAGCCTACTCAGGGGACTGAAGAAGAAAGCTTTTTTCCAGAACCAGTAAGTCTACAGGGGTCTGAGAGCAGGGATCTGCCAACAGAAAATTAAAGTAATAAGGAAAGCACATTAACAAAGGCTCTTTTTCTTTTAATAAACATTAAAAAAGCTGTCCCATCAGGCATGACTTTTTCCAAGTGTTACTGCAGTTAGCAATTTTTAAAAATTCTCAAAATATAAAATATGAGGGAAAAGAAAATGTGACATTTTACTTTTTAATGTTTTTCTTCTGAGTGGTCTCATATGCTAATTATACCTATAACTTATTCTGTTTACTTTCACCTATAAGTTATAGATTTAAGTTAGTGAAGGTGTCAGTGTGCTATACATAGGGTTGCATCATTAATTATACATTTTATAACTTTGGGGTGAATTTAATGCAAGATAGGCCAGATGCTGGTAATGTTCTTTGCAGTTCTGCACTGTTAGTAATATACAGGAATGCATTTAAAGAAAAAAAAACCTATCTCGTCCTAATTCAGCTCCATCTCTGGCTGATTATTTTGGCGTCTCATTTTAATGATAGCACTTGAAAATAATTTCGAAAAAAAATCACAAACCCTGCACTCTAAATCTTATATGCTGATAGAAGAAGCCTATGAACTAATATTAAGATAGGTAAGAAGCTTATAAGGGATATGCAATTTAAGAAAGGGAAGAACAGCAATTTACACCTCTCCTCTCTCATTCAGAAGTGGTAATTTTTGTTTCTTATTAATGAAGGTATATAAGGTGCCCTCAGGACCACAGCAGCAAAGTGATGGAGCAGCCATGAGATCCACTAATAGTTTCAGACTCCAGTCTTTACAAACACAGTGGTGTGAGTGTCTTGTGTTTGAAGATGATGAAGATACTAAAATATAATATATATATAAAGCTCTCTTTGTGTAGGGAGCTTACAAGCAAGATAAGTAAATAAGCCATCAATCATACTATTATTTAACCAGAAAGTCATTGCTCAATTATCACCGCTAATGAAGAGGAGCCATAGTTTTGGCGATCCAACATGGTAGCTAGAATAATTTATATTCAAGTCAAAATGACTTTTTGTACTTACATTTGAATATAATTGTGTCTGATATTCTGGGACTCCTAGCTGAGCACCCGGCAGGCAGGAGAGTTCCCACAGATGCATTGGCTCATTGTTCTCTCACAGAAGCAAAGGAAGCACGCCTACTTCGGCCTGTGAAAACTGCTCAGCACTGGGGCTCAGCTCGTTACACCAGTGGCCGGGCACAGATCTGTGTGTTTTCTGCCTCACAGGCCTGCAGTGGTGAAGAGGGACTGGGCCACGGAGGAGCCGGGGAGAAGATTCTACCCGCCTGATGTTTGTGTGTCTGTAAACCATAGATGGAAAAATAAAAGATAATGATGTATCACTGGAAAACACTTTAATGAGAGTAAAAAATGCCTGAGAAACCAGAGGAGTAGCCTCAGCCGGTTTGCCAATGCAGCCTCTTGTTGAAAAACAGACCATGTTACTTTATTTACCTGAACCCAAACTGTTTCAGTGGTGCCTGCCATTTAAAAGCATACAGGATGTATTCTTGCATTTCTTCAAACTGTTGTATCTCCTACTTTGAGACTGATGATTGGGTTGAATCTAGTTTTTAGAGTGGGAAGGTGAGCATGGCTGGGAGTTACAGCAGGCGCTTTAAGAAGACGGCAAACACTTCAGGCTCAGTGTGGTGTTGGAAATAGCTCTGCAGCAGGAAAGCTGCAGCGGTCTTGCAATCTTGCTGTAATCAAAAGGCAGTGTGAGTGCTGAGATCATTTTATTATAGAGAGAACGGGACGTGGGAAGGAAGAGAAAACACACATATATGTTCCTAATCTTAGTATATTGACATATTTTGTTTCTCTATTTTTCTGGTAGAATTTCTTTTTCTTTTGGCTAAAAATACTTTATTGCAGAATGCTTATCTCAAAAAACTATTACTGCAACAGCATAAATGTATTGTTTGGGAGGATTTTAAGCTCTTGCAGATGTAGAAAAAAAAATTAGCAGATAAACTGACTTAATGAATGAGAAATAACAGTGGTAGAAATTACATATTGTTTTAACAATTGTTCAAAGAGGACACCTGCAGACTGATAGGACTTAAAGAAAAGTACAAGTATTATATTCTACCAGGGTGCCAAAAAATGTATACACATTGTAGGAGATGTTAAGAGATGTTCGCAACAATCAGAAGTGTGTGAAGACTGATGGTAACCACCTTGAGCACCTCTTGTAATTGCAGAAGCCGAACGTGTCTTGTATTCATCTTACTGAGTATTGCAATTTTAATACACTGCTTTCCTTTCTTAAAATTTGTATACATTTGTTGGCACCCTCTACGTAAATATCAAGATTCTAGACACAAGTGTTAGAGACAAAGCTTTAAGAAAATGACACAATTTATGGCTTCAATGTTTTTAATTTATAATGGGGGAAATAGTACTCCTAAAATTTATATAGTATTTTTCTTTATTTTGGCTATTAAAGTCAGACATTTGTGAGCCAGGTAAGCTGAAAACTGTGTGTTAAGAGAGAGAAATTTGTCTTGTTTCATCTTTGCATATTCCCAGTTCAAGAGAAGTTTCTTATACATTTAAGGGCACGTAAAATATTTATTGAGCTGAAATCATGAGCGTTTTATGCTACTCAAAGGTAACCAAATGATAGTCATCACAAAGAAACGCATAGAGTAGGCTGATCAGAGAATAGTGCAAACAGCTATTCTTATGGTGTCATAAATCGTTTTCTCTTTTCTCTTAGAAACTGCATAGTAAAATAGAACTGAGCCAACTGGTTCTTTGTATTAGTCATGAGGCTTCTAGTTGCAGGTATGAAAAAGGTGATCCAAGTAGCTCATGGAAATATGATAATTTGTTGGAGATCGTAAAGAAAAGTCCACAGATAATAGCTTCAGGCATAGTTGGATCTAGCTGCAGAAATGATATTGCCAGGGATTTCTGTACAGTTCTTGAAACTGCTCTCCATTCCTTTGGCATTATTTCAGACTCTCTCTTTTCTCCTAGTGACAAGTTGAATACTAGAAACTTCAGGTTTACATTCTAAGTTCCTAACTAATGACAAGAAAATCTGCAAGAAGAGTACCCATTTTCAATGGTTCCACCAACAGCACCTGGACTGACACTTAGTGACTCTGGTTGACCTGTTTTGTATCATTTTCTAAGTCAGTTCCTGTAGCTAGGGGAAATGGGCCAACCTGATTTATCAGGCCGGGTCCTATTAGAGAATGGGAGTGTTCAGCTCCTGAAGGAAAGTTTAGCATCTTCTGAGAGAAGTTGGAGAAATGGTTGACCAGACAGAGAGCAGATGTCTACTTTGGAGAATTTAGTCACAAACAGGTATTGTGTTTCTTTTGAAATAAGGGGTATTTTCTGGTATGTGAGGAAATTTTTCATTATAAAGTCATGGGCAGTGAGATTTTATTCCTGTGTGAATTGGCGCTTCCTTCGGGGTGTTTTTTTTACTCAAATGGTGCTTTACTCATGAGGCCTTTCTAACTACTCTCTGCAAAACAAACCCTGCTTTCACAGCCCTTCCCATCAGTCCAGCACTTTCCATCTCTTTCTCTTGCTTTATTGTTTTTACATCTTTTTATCAACATTTGGCATCTTGTGTACTGACTTATTATACATCCTGCATATTTATTGTCTGTCTTTTCTTATTAAAATATAAGTTCTATTAGAAATTTATTCACTTCTCACTGTTCACCTAGGTGACTGGTATAAATTAGATAAATAATGAATATTTGTTGAATGGATAAGTGAGTGAATGAATAAAGCAATGATGTTGTAAGTGGCCAAATTAGATTTTCAAAATTCTAAGGGGATCAATTTTATGGGTAAATTGATGTAACATAATTATTTCATTGATTATAACTCTGTAAAATGATAGCACATCGAAATTGGAAAATATAGGCTTTTTATGCTTAGAAATGAATACAAAAATATAGGATTCCAATTTCCTTTGACTTATCAAATTATATTTACTATCATAGACCTAAAGACTAAGATTTGGTCAGGTTGGAGATCATACTGATATCACTTACCTTATAAATTATGCTGTTGCCTCTCTCTCAACTTATTATCAAATTTGATTAATATTCAGTAAGTGTATTTAGAGTAAAGAGTTCCAAATAGTTATGTGGTAGTAGATATAAAAACTAATTTTCAGCCGGGCTCGGTGGCTCAGCCTGTAATCTCGCACTTTTGGAGGCTGAGGTAAGTGGATCGCCTGAGCCCGCAGGTTCGAGACCCGCCTGGACAACTTGGCGAGACCCCATCTCTACAATAAATCAAAAAATTAGCCGGGTGTGGTGGCACACGCCTGTAGTTCCAGCTACTCGGAAGGCTGAGGCGGAAGGATCGCCAGAGCACAGCAGGTCGAGGCTGCGGTGGCCGGGAGCGGCCACTGCATTCCAGTCTGAGCGACGGAGTGAGACGCCAACTCAAAAAAAACAAAAACAAAAACAGCAGCAACAACAAAAAACTAATTTTCATTGTGTTTATTGAAAACATCTCAGATACAATTGAGATTATAGAATCATTTCTTCCTGAACCAATGAAAGAGCCTTTCTGAATTATCAATAATACATTGTACTTAAACTGGTTTTCACCAACCAACCATGGGTACGGTCCTCCCCATCCCTGCACTGTCAAGCACTGTTCAGAGAGTGCAAATAGATTTGTGTCTAATTGGGAAGATAAATAAACAGCATCAACACAAAATCAATGCATTTAAGTCAAATTTAAACTATATAAGTTGCTTTTTTTAACAAGCATAACAGAAAACTAAGGACATAAACATCATTGCAAACCCAGCTCAAACCTTCTCTACTCTGATTCTCATCGTACTTTAATCTTCCCTGTCATCTAGAATATTTTGTCACTCAAGGTCGACTTCTCTTTAGGCGATATGATATGTGGTGTCTTTGGAATATCTCTTGCGTTGCTCTGTTAAACTCCATTTATCTTGATTTCCAAAAGTGTAGACAAGTGTATGATGTGATCATAGATGTAGAAACAGAAAATGTGACATGTAGGAACAAGAAAATGCCAAGTGTGTACAGCCAGCGTGTTACATTTAAGACAGAGTCTTCTTTGTCCTAGCTATTCTCTGTAGCCTCCTCTGTAATGCCAGACCTCTAATAAATTGACTTCCAAATATAAAACTTGAAAGCATCATTCCCTCTACTTAAAAAAACCTCAGTGATCCTCCATTGCCCCCAGCATAAAGCACAAACACCGTACTTATACCCATGGTCATTGGCCTTTTCACACTGTTGTATCTTTCTACCACCATCACTCATTGTACAGCATCTGCTTAGAATCAAAGGGCTTATGCAAATTCTTTGTTCTTGCTATACCGTATAAGGTATACGAGTGGAGTATTTTTCTTATTCCCATGTTCTTACATATGTCCTAAGAATTCAATGCCCATCTCAAGTTTCATTTCCTCTGTAAAGCATTGTGATATTCTCAAATCACCATGCTTCTTCTATTGTTTCACACAATATTTTTTCCTTTTCTCTTTTTTTAAAAATTTTTTTTGAGTCGGAGTCTCACTCTGTCACCCAGACTGGAATGCAGTGGCACGCTCCCGGCCACCGCAGCCTTGACCTGCTAGGCTCCAGCGATCCTTCTGCCTCAGTCTTCCAAGTAGCTGGAACTACAGGCATGTGCCACCACACCCAGCTAATTTTTTGATTTATTGTAGAAACGAGGTCTCACCAAGTGGCCCGAGCGGGTCTCGAACCCGCGGGTTCAGGCAATCCACTCGCCTCGGCCTCCCAAAGTGCTGGGATTACAGACTGAGGCACCAAATCTGTTCCCCAGGCCCGAGTGCAGTGGCATGCTCACAGCCACCACAACCTGGACCTGCCGGGTTCGAGCATTCCTTCTGCCTCAGCCTTTCAAGTAGCTGGAACTAGAGGTGCGCACTACCATGCCTGGTTTATTATTTTTTATTTTTCATATACAATTGCTGTCCCATTAATCTGCTAAGACCTGAACATATCGTATAACTTTCTGCACCCCCTAGGACCTAGCTGAAAACGAGCACTCTTTAAATTTTGCTTATGCTAATATCAATAATAACTATGATAAGAATGATGGCTTATAATATATATTGCATGTTCTTGGAAAAGGGTCATGTATTCAGAGGAAATGAGATGGAGAAATGGTTCACTGATGGGAAAGTTCATTTTTTTGAATAGGAGTTAATTATTTAAATTTTTTATTTTTATAGATTTTTATATTGATGTATCTTACAGAATTTGTTTTACTTACACACTCAGGATGCTAAAGTTAGTAATTAAATCAAATGATTCCTGATATGCATGTTATATTTTATAGTCCAAAATATTTTAATATAATCTTGCCGTGATATTCGTATTCATAATATTTCTTTAATAATTGTTGTTCCTATGATGGTTGTGCTTAAAATATCATAAAAGGTATAATTGCAAGTATGCCATGAATCCCTGTATTAAAGGATATTTAGAAATTACTATATTATTGTCAGATTTTTCTAAATGTTCGTTGTGTAGGTTGGCCCAGTTCTTTTGTGCTAAATCATTTAGAAATTATTCAACTCCACTGAGGTAGAATCTATTTCTCTTTCTCCTCGAATCTAACCCCCAGGGCCACTGTTATATGAACATCTTAGCCTGCTAAATTAAGAAGCCCATCCTTGTTGTTTTGTGTGTACCTTATTTAGGCCATCAGCAGATAAAATGGAAATTGTGTTTTGTAACCCACAGCGGGGTCCACAGGGGAAATGAGAAGTTGATAAGTATATATCCAGCACACTTACCCTAAGTGATAATTAAAACTGGAGCATGGAAACACAGAAGGAGTCATAGAATGAAATTGTCAATCTAAAAATTGTCAAATTTAAAATCCCGCCTAATTTTTCTACCAAGAGCAATTCCCAGGAATCTTATCAAAGACCCGCCTCTGTCCTCCTGGGTTCAATTTAGAAGAGAGAAAGAAAAAAAAAAAAAAAAAAGGCAGGGAAAAAGTTTACCATGCAGAAAGGCCTGCTGGTGCCATGTAGCGAAGATGGTATTGGCATTTCCATTACCTTCTAGGAAGAAATGCAGCATAAAAGGTCAAAGACACGGGTGGTTTTTCTTGATATTAATTAATCGGTCAACAGAGTCATTTTTTTATTCAGATGGAAAATACTATCATATCTCTTTTAAAAAAAAACTTTGAATTGTTTCATATTTCTAATGCTTATTACTCAAATACAATCTAGCACATTTCCTCCTGAAATTAGACTTTGAAGTTTGAATTCATAGAATATTTTGTCTTCCTTATTTCTTCACTTTCGCATTCTACTTGAAGAAGTAAAATTTTGTTATTTAACAGAAAAGTCAGGAAAATGTGTGTTGACCAAATTAATGCTCCACATTTTTATTTCCTGACTTGGGATTCAGGTTTCCCTTAACTATTCTCAAGCAAATACTATAATATAGAAAATAAACTTTCTCATACCATCCCATAACCTTTTTTAAAACCACATATTTACTATTAAAAAACTTCCAAAACAGCTTTAAAAAGTTTTTAATTGATTTTGTTTTTTCTTTTTTAATTTTTTATTTTAAAGGTATGAGGAACAATTCAAGGTTAGGTATATAAATGTTCATTATGCAGGTACCCTTGCTAATAAGATGGACCCCTCCCCCTCTCCCCTGGCAGTTTCCCACTACTGCCAATCCCTTTCTTATATTATTATGATAAATGTTCAAGGTCTGCTTATAAGGGAGAACATGTGGTCCTCAGTTCTATGTTTCTGTAATAGATCGCTCAGTATTACTCACCATAGCAAAAACATGGAACCAACCGTGCTGCCCATTGAAAGAGGACAGGATTAAAAAAAAATTGATTTTAGTTCTGGGTTTGAATCTTGACTTACCACTCACTGAAAGGTCTTAGGCTCCTTAATTAGCTAAATTTTAACCTCCTTGAGTGCAAAATAGGAATAATCATAGTGCATAACCCTGGAAGTTTTTGTGAAATGTAAATATATAAACAGAGCTTGGTACAGTATTTGTCAAATAATGGCTCAATAAATGGCTGCTGTTCTAATGACTAAATATAAGATTCTCAAAAAATTGGTAGAGCAATTGTATGCAGGTAACCAAATTGATGAATGCTCAAAACCAAAACTATGCAATTAATTCAATGAAAATGTAATAAACTAGTTTCTTTTCTATGCATATATGTAAGAACTTTTTTGAATTTTACTATCCCACTAGGTAAATAGTGTAAAATGTCTTTAGAAAGTGTTTCTGACACTTTTTCTCACCATTGCACCGCTCAAAGCAGTAAAAGTATTAAAAGTGGACATACAAAAAAAATTTTTAAAGTTTAAACATTTTTTAAAAAGCGAACATATCAGGACCAGTGTGGGTAAATGTTCATTTAAATGACTCTAAATTTATTGTGGTAGACAATACCCCACTGCACTATATGGAGAAAGAGAGAGAGAGAGAGAGAGAGAGAGAAAGGGAGAAAAAGACTGCCCCCGAGATGAAGTGTTCAGAAAGAATAGAGGATCAAAATCTCAGCATTTACAATTGCCTGGACAATCTAGCCCAGCAGCTGCAGCCGAATATACAGGAAGCTTCAAAACTCCCAACCTAAGTGCCTGTGGTGTCTGCCACTGAGCCCCATGCTGCTGCTTGAAAAATATCTTCCACCACATGAAAAAGCAGGGGGATGAAGCAGCAATTAAGACTAGCAGGACAGCTTTGTGCAACTGCATGATTGGATATTTTCAACATATACTCACCTCACAAACCAGCAAAAAAATCTTCTAATGACCCCAACAGATTATTATAGTATTGATCCTATATTCACAAAGCCATTTTCCTTCTCGGGTCTCTAATAAGAATCTGCATGTTTTAAATCATACTTTCAATGAGATGCACTCTATCAGACACAAAGTATCCCTTTCTTAGGTTGTCTAAAGACACTCGCCCCTATTCAAAGAAAAGACTTCTGATCAGATGTGAAAAATTGGCAGACTGAGCAATATATTATATACACTAGCACAGTTTGCTGGTAAAGTAATCCTACTGTGAATCTTTCTGTGGAGGGAATATTTGTTCTGTAATTTATATTTGAGTCGGTCCAGGCTTTTCACACATAAATTGGGAATCTAAAAATTTCAAACATTTAAAGGAGAAAGAACAAAAAAAGCTAAGAGATACGAGTACCTACAATGCAGTGTGGTACCTGCTTTGCCTAAGTTATGTTAATTTTTCCCTGAAACACTATTAGAAATTAGCAAACTAAGTTTGAAAGATTAGGTGACTTGTCCAAGGTGATATATACTTGGTGCACGTGTGTGTGCATATATGTGTGTGAGTATATATATCATACTGGTGAGTTTTGAAACCCTGGTGTATCTGATTCTCAGCATTGTTCTTTAAGCTTGTGGTTTCTAACCTGTGAACTGTAGATATTCAGAGGAACATCAGATTTAGCACACATGTGACTCCTTACCAACAAACATATTCTGAAAGCTCAATAGATAGTTTTTGTACATGTAATGCCACTCATTGCATATAGACGTTGTAATAAATAAGATGCAAATCCACCTAAAACATTTCTGAATTATAGTATATTTAGTCAATATTTTTGTTTCACTCAACATGCGGTAAAAGTAGCATGGCTAAAAATGGGAATTCCATGAGAATTTTCACATTTAATTTTTTCCTAATAGGGAAACCTATGCAACCATATGTAAATAGAGACACACGCTAAATATTTAACCTCTCTAAACACTAAATAAACAAAAATATTTCCAATTTTAAAATAGTTACCCAAAGATGGTCACATTCTGGCATGTGACGATCTTGCTAAGCTTCAGTGTTAGAATGAGTCTTGGAACCAGGCCCAAAAATAACATTTGTAACTGTCAATCCAGTGGCAGTCTGCACCAGACACCACGAGTACAAAGAATGTCTTGTCAATCTTTACAATCGTATTAACATGCAGATAATGAGATAATGAGGCGGTGCTACTACCATGACTACTAACGCACAATATTTAACCTACATTGGCCTCCACTTCTACTTCTTCAGGTATCTTCAATTCTTAGTCTTTGGATCAATATCTAAAATGAGACAAAAGGTCACATTCAGGAATCTGATTTCACGGGTGGCACGCGGGCTGATCATAGTGGATGTCCTCTCACATGGCCAGGGTGGGTCTATAGCAAATGAAAATTTTCAAAAACTATGTCGCGGCAGCGGTCTAACAGCATTTAAATGGCCCGAAACAGTTAATAATTTTGGTAGAACTTCTAGCTTAGCACAAAAATAAGGACTCGAGGCACTGGGGAGACAAAGGAACAATAAGTTTAGTTTTTCTTTTATTTCAATAATTGTTTTGATTTTCTTTTTGACCTCTATCATGCAGCTAATGAAGTTAGTGATTTGGGGTCTGGCAAACATTTCTGCTTAACATACTATTTAAATGATTAAAGTAACTTTTTTGTATTCCTTTCTGTGGAACTATTGGGATCTAAAGCTCTTTTTTCTGTGCCAGGTTAAAAATGCTTACCAATAAACACTTTGCTTAGAATCAACTTGGTCTGGTTTGGGGGTAAACCTGCTACTGGTTTTAAAATCAGTGGTCAGCTTCTTTTTAGCTTCAAAACATTTTCCCACCAATATCCACTTAGGAATTTTACTGTGAGTCTTTTCCTCATTTAGACTCTTTGTCCCCTTAACTCTGCCCACTCTTTGAACCAAGATTAGATAAGAATTAGAAGTCCCAGGTGGGAATTCTTCTGGCAGTAGACTTGCTGGGGAAAGGGTTGCAGAGACAATCAGCTACAGAAACAAGAGAGAGTTGACAGTAGCTTAAAAACTAGCTAAATTATATAGTTTTTAGATACCAGTCACACTCAATACAAGATATCAGACATCAGGGTCGAGACCAGATGTGTCATATTTTTCCAGTCTTTATGTTTGCATTTTCATGAACATATGCTTCTCAAGACCTCTATGCATAGACGTGTTGTGTCTCATACTTTGTCAAACACAAATCTAGCATGACTATAGACCTTCTTTTGCTGTCCTTCACTTTCAATTCCTCTCCCTGTTCAGTAAAATCTACTGCTACATTATCTAAATTTAAATCTACATTTAATATATTTTTAGAACTACTTTTATCTGAAAGCATAATTTCCATTTTTTAGTACATCACTTTAAAATACACACATGAAGGATTCTTTTAAAATGTGAATGATTGATGGATAGATAATGAAAGTCTGTTCACTATTTATTATACTTGTAACACCCGCTTCAGGGGAGAGGAGTTAAACTTGTGTAACGAAGTTAGAAAAAAACACTTGTTTTGGTCCATGCTTTTTGGGCTCTAATTCCCACAAAGGGAGAAATGTCACACATACTGTTATGCGTTAAAAATCCAGAATACTCACCAATTGCATTCGCAAACATAGCATAGTTCAATGAATATTACCAAAGGTCATGTGGTTTGCAAAAGTGATTAGCTAATTTTGCTGTGCAAATTTTGTCAAGTATTTACATTCTATAGGAAGATGAACATTGATTCAGTGTATTGAGGGGGAAGTCAAGAATTAAAAGCCCTACTTCATGTAGATGATAATTTAATTTCTAGTTCTCATAATTCAGCTTGAAAGATATTCAAATTTATTAGACTAATTCTTCAAGCTACAAAAAAAATTTTGCTAATCCTTTCAAATCTCTTGAAGTTTGTCAAATGCCAGCTCCTTAAATATAGCTCACATACACAATCTGTTCATGAAACAAAGATGTGTTTATTACTAATTGTAATAGATGATTAGTACATTTACAACAATCTCAGAAGCATCCTGGAGAGGAGAAGGAAAGGCAGAATATTTACCAGATTGTGGACATTTTTAAACAAGAGCTTGACAAAGACTGGAAAAGTTCCTGACCCAATGATTTATGTTGAGAGACACAGCCAGGCAAGGTTTTCAAAGTGAATCTTATTGATTTGATAAGCCCAGTTGAAATATAAAGTATGAAAGTAACTTGTTCTGTACTTTCAGGAAATTTCCAAAACACACAGTAAAGTTATGTGCAGTTTTATCTCTCTGGATAAGAGTTTTCTAAAATAGTAAAGGTGTGTTAATCTAGGCACTGAGCAAGGCAGTATATATGGTTTTCATTACTAGTTGAAAATAGCGACTTCAACATCAGCCAGCTAATATAGTCATGATACATATAACTTTTCTTTTTGCAAGCTACTATATGCAAAACCATAGTTTTCAATTTATAAATTGAAATACATAAATATTTGGATATCTTAGCCAATCATTTTTATTGTTCAATCTTTTAAAAATTATCAGCTGTACAACCAAAATGATTTTGCAAATGCATCCAGTAATTCAGAACTACATTTAAAAAGGAAATCCAATCCTACATAATGCCAGAAAGACTGGAGATACTACAGAGGCTGTCTTAGTCTGTTTGAGCTGCTATAACAAAACACCGTAGACTGTGTGACTTAACAACCAACACTTACTTTTCACAGCCTGGAGGTTGAGTGATCCAAGATCAAGATGCTCGTAGGTCAGGTGTCTGGCGAAGGTCCACTTCCTGGTTCACAGACGTCTTTTCTTTGTCTCCTCACATGACAAAACATGCAAGGGAACTCTCTGGGGTATCTATTCTAAGGGCATTAATCTTGCCTCATGACCTAATCACCTCCCAAAGGTCCCACTTCCCAATATCATAACATTGGAGGTTAGAATTTTAACCTATGCATTTTGCAAGTGACACAAAAATTCAGTCCACAACAGGAAGAAAAATCAACATAGCCTGAAGAGTGCATATTTTTTAAATTATTATAAAATATAGGTGTCCCAATGGAAATCATATGTGGGTAGCAAAAATATATATCTATTGTAATGTAAGGTTTCTCATTTTTACTTCCTGCATAGTCATCACATGACAAAGATGTCTGTATTATTTGGCCTATAATTCTGTTTGCATAAATACTTTTTCACTTTATTTCAATAATTTCTCACTTTCCCACTTGATTTTCACATCCCCTTATGAACTATGCCTGACAGCCATATCACTATTTCCATTAAGTAGTTAAGAGAATGTCTTTCTAAAAAGACTATTAGTGGTTCTAAGGAATGTCTACACTTCCATGCTAATTGCAGCACTATTTACAACAGCAAAGACATAGAATCAACCTAAACGCTCATCAACAGACAAAAGGATAAAGAAAATGTGGTATAAGAGCACAATGGAATACTATTTGGCCAATCAAAAGAATGAAATTGTGTCATTTGTAGCTATATGGATGGAACTGAAAGTCATCATGTTAAGTGAAATAAGCCAGGCGCGGAAAGACAAATATCTCATTGTCTCACTTATATGTGAGAGCTAAAAAATACTTGATGTTATGGACATAGAGAATAGAATGACAGATACCTGAGGCAAGGAAGTGTGTGAAGGTGGGAGGAAGACATGAAGAGAGGTTGGTGAATGGGCACAAACATACAGTTAGATAAAAGAAACAAGTTGTAATGTTTGACGGCAGAATGGGGAAGCAATAGACTGTCTTGCAAAGTAACTAGAAGAAAGAATTTGAAATGTTATCAACACACAGATTAGATAACTATTCAAAGGGATGGATACCCCAATTAGCTTGACTTGACCATTACATATTCTGTGCATGTAACAAGTGCTCACATGTACCCCATAAATATGTAAAATATTATGCATCAAGAAAAGAAAAATAAAAAGAATAAAGGTCTAGAAAAAGTAGAGACAAGTTTTGAACACAGGTCTTATGACTTGGAATTCTTCTTTCTTAGTAAAGGTCTTACTAACCATTATTTTTCCAGACTTTGTTATTGTGTTTCTAAGCTGTGCAATTCAGAAAGTTACGCATAAGAAGCTAATGGATATTTCTATCTCATATTAACTTTTTTACCAGTAGGTTGTTCAAATAGGATCTGAACTAGGTAAAAAATGTGAAGTAGAAATAACAAATTCTCTGCTCCTCCCTCCTGCCCCAACACTCTCAGACTTTTTTCTCCCATTATCATCTCAGGGAAAACTTCCACTAGAGGAAACCATCTGAAATTCATTGATAGTAATTTTTAAAATGACCACTAAAAGTATTAAGTTCTGACCCTTTTCCCTTCCATTGGGATTTTTGCATTCCAAGTAATGAGGTAGAGGAATGCAGTTTTAATTGTCAACAAGAGCCTATTGGTTTTTTTGTTGGTTTTTTTTTTTGTTTTTAATTTAAACTGAGAAGTCCATTTTGTTCTAGCATTTCTGAAAGGAAACATATATTACGTATGTATATGCTGGGTTTTTAGAGTAGCGGTTGTTGTTCCATTCTCTCCATGGAATAAAATATTTTCCTATCTTATCAGATGCAAAAGGACACAATAGTATATATTCTTTCAAGCATCCAGATTCTGTGAAGTAGTAACACAGCATGTAACGCTGAGGGGAAGTTACTCTCTCATTCTGACTGCACACCTAGATTTTCATCTGCCCAAATGTTTCATTGATTCATTCAAAACATTATTGAACCTCTACTGTGACCTAGTTCCATGTACTTGGAATTCTGTTGTGAACAAAACAGACAATATCTCTGCCCTTGTACAACTTATATTTTGTGCTTTTGCCAGGAATCAAATGCCCAAGAATGAGGCTTAGATCCATTCTTTCTAAACTTACAAAGTAGGTTCAGACGTGTGTGAGCTTTAAAAATACAAGGTGTATAGTTCATGCTATACAATTTAAGTAATCGATATTTATTAAGCATTACCCAGCATTCAAGATACAAAGATGCATAAGACAGTGGCTCTTCTTTTGAGTGGAAAACGCACAGGGAGACATAAAAACAGTGCGGTGCGAGAAGCCTCTCCCGGCCACCCTGGCTGAAATCGGACTCTATTCAATACATTTCATGCCCTCGTTTCCTTCTTTATTTTTCTCTTTAGTACTCATCACTTGCTAACTACTCTACATTTTACTGATCCATCATGTTGATTGTGTGATTCCCTGTTAGAAGTGAGGCGGGTGCAGTAAGGACATGAGCCTGTCGTGTTTCACTGTTGTATCCTCAGCCCAGAAAACAGTGCCTGTGACAAGGAAGTGCTCAATACACAAATTCTTCCAAAAATATAGGCATTGAGGTGAGAATGATCATCTCAATAAACTTAGATTTTATCCTAAATAAAGTCTCATAAATCTTTAAAGAATCTGAAGAGTTTTTAATGCAGAGCTGCATAGTAGGGAGATACGCCAGCAGCCAGGTTCAGGACAAAAGAGAGTGCCTGAGATTCACAGCCATTAAGAGCTAAAAATAACAAGGCGGTTGAGCCATTGTTCTAAATATTTGCTGGTTTTGACCCTGCAGAAAAACACTATTTACATCCGCTCATAGGAATGATCATACTTTGCACGTAAACATAGAGTTTTAGTTTAGAACATGTGAGTCATGAGAGAGTTAACCTGCCGAACAAGGTGTCAGCTGCTTTCTCAAAGTACCTGATAACCCCAGGAAGTAGCTCAAACACTGGGAGATTCTGGCTCAGTATGTAACAGAATTGGGTTACATAACATGTAACAGAATTAGGTTACAGAACCATATAAGGCTTGGGGGGAAAATAAAAACAAAACCCTAGAAATTAGAAATAAAAGGGACTGTTATATTGTCCATCCCCTGCCAAGGCAAATTGTTGCTGACAGTATATTATAGCTTTATTCTTTGCAGTAGGGTTTTTACAGGCTTCCCAAGAGAGGTTTCTGATCTGTCCAGAATAAGGTAATTTTTTTCTTTTCTTTTTTTTTTTTTTTTATCTTATCACTAAAAAGCATCGTTTTTTAACTGACAGCACTGGTTTGGTGAGAGTACTGAAGTCCAGCATCAGCATCAATTTCTATGAACCTTGTGTGTTAGTAGGTACAAAATGTAGTCTTGGTTATTGGGAAGGGAGACTTATGAGATGTCCTTCTGCTTCATTTTATGAGGCTCAATAGACAACCTGATATGCTGGGAATATTAAGAGCATGCCAATAAACACTGAAAAATGTATAACTCCTTACATGATGAATTAAATTGCTTTATTTTATTGGGTTGTGTATATAAAAATACCAAAACAACATATAGGCTTATTCAGCTCGTTAAAATTATTAGCAGATTCCTTTCATTCATTGAATTAATGCTTACACCATTCTTGTGTGGCATGGCACAGGAATCCTTAATTTTCTAATTGAACCAATGGAGTCCTAGAAAGATTAAAAGGTACGCTTAGATAGTCTGTGTCAGAGCTTGAACCCAGGGCTTCTGACTCCTCCTCCAGTGCTCTGCATCCCCACTGTTTCTGGTGAGAAAGAGAAACCAAAATGTTGGAAAAAATATTATGGTTGTTTATCATAATCACTTGTAATTGTTTTTGAATTTGAATAGTTGAACTCTTACCAGAAAATCACGTTTACTTCCTTTTCTGGTACATTCAAGTCCAACTTTTTTAAAAATGACAAATATTTGCATTCTGCTCCCTGTTTTAAAACTAAGTCTAAACATAGAAAAATGGTGAATAAAAACTTGTCTTGTTAGCCGGGCTCGGTGGCTCAGCCTGTAATCCCTCGCTTGGGGAGGCTGAGGTGAATGGACTGCCTGAGCCTGCGGGTTCGAGATCCGCCTGGGCAACTTGGCAAGATCTCATCTCTACAATAAATCAAAAATTAGCCGGGCGTGGTAACGCGCACCTGTAGTTCCAGCTACTTGGAAGACTGAGGCGGAAGGATCGCCTAAGCCCAGCAGGTCGAGGCAGTCTGGGGCAAGAGTGAGACTCCAACTCAAAAAAAAAACAAAAAAACTTGTCTTGTTGCGTGTAAACTGTTTTAATTTATGGTAAAATGTGAGTCTCATAATCTTTCATCTGGTTGTCTTTGGCAGATAAATTAATTATAAAACCTATACCTGAATCTTCAAGTGGAAATTTAACTAGTTTAGCAACTTGTTGGATGTTGGCTTTTTCTCATTTAAAAAAAAAATCGAATAGATTATTTATTGTAGTCTATGAAGTCTGCTTAGTATGTCCACCACTTTAATTTGGGGAACAAATAGTGATGGTTTAAAGAGCTAAAAATGTAAACTTCTACAAGAAATAGGCAAGTTATAAAATAATTGATGAAATGGGGCAAATGTGTTCGGGACAAACTAGAAAGCCACAGTCCAACTAAAGCGTCCGAGGCGAATTGCTGTTTCGGGTACTTTTACTAATGACTAGGTGTCGGGCACTCTTGCTTAGTTTATAGACATTAACTCACTCAATCTCTACAACAAACTGAATGAGAAGGTGCAATTATCATTCTCATTTTAAGGTCAAGGAAACTGTGGCATAGAGAAGTTAAGTAACTTGCCTAAGGAGCACAGCCTAGGAGGGGGAGAGCCAGGAAGTAAACCCAGTGTCCACATTCCTAACTACTGTGCAATAGGACCTCTGCTTGCCTCCACAGCCATAGGAACATAGGACCAATTTTGACACTTCTTAATTTTTTAAGAAAAGCCAGAAACCCAGGTTTTTTTAAATATAAAATTTCTTCACTTTAAAATGGGAGCAACAAATTAAAACTATTTTAAAACATGATTTGATTCAAACAGAAAACAGTCACAGGCTAGATTTGGCCAAAAACCTCTAACTTATCATGTGATGAAGACTTGCAGATTTCCTGGAAATTTCCCGGGCAGGTTAATTTTAGTTTGCTATACCCAGTGCCCCTTCATGAATTAAAATCTGTCTTCTGCCAGTGAGCATGAGCTAGTGAGATGCTCATTGGTCAAAGAGATTCATAAGATGCAGGCAGAGCACATCTCAGGAAATTTTCAGGAAACCCCCAGAATGAGAAAATAGAAGAAAATTCAGATACCTCAGCATGCTTCTGTCCAAAACTATTATGGGAGTTCCATTCTTAAGCAGAACACATACTGGTGCTATAATGAAAGGCCTCTTTACTTCAGAAAAGCTAAAAACATTGTCTGGAAATTACTACAGATTTGAAGCAGACACTTGAAATCAAGGCCAAGACCAAAACACACATCTTATTCCAACTCTCACAGCCAGTTAACAAGGCCGTGTTCTGAATAAGATAGAATTTAGATGGGTAAGATTTTTCCCTCATTTAAGTGCTACCTTTTTTTCTCAGTAGATTTTGAGACTAATAAGCCATGTTTTTTGATTATAAAATTATTGACCTAAATAAACAAATGGATTCTCTTACTAAGAAATGGTGCTTCGATGATCTAAGATTCCTATTGGTTCCTCCAAATGCATGCTAAATAGCCTACCTCCAGTTGCTATTCTGGGGTCTACCGATTTATTTACATATACCAGTCATTTAATCTTTACAATAGTACTAAGAAGAAAGACAGGGTTTGCTCGAATTTATAGAACTACAGAAAGGAAGAACCAGGATTTAAAACTAGATCTTCTGACACCAGGTTCCACAGACTTTACTACTCATTATATCATGCTAAATAAAGGGATCACAAAATAGTCATGAACTTAAGCCTGGTAGAAACTAATAATGAATATTAATTGATTTGAAATAAGAATCTGCATAACATTTTTTTCTTCTAATATAAAGAATAGTAAATACAACAAGAAGAAATGTATATTTTGTTTTAAGCAATAATATGTTACTTTATGATGAATTAAACAAAGGGAGTGAGTTTCGAAAATAATCTTCAGAATGGAAAACAAAACAAAATATTTTCCTTAGCGTATACTGTAGTCAGGTAATAAGACACTGTTTTTTTTTTTTTCTTTTTTGAGGCAGTGAGAATGGCAAATCTTATACGGTGGTATTCCTCAAATGTAGGTATAATTGTAACTTTTGAAACAGTACTGCCATTTTGCTAACTTAAATTGCACTGAGATAAATTGAAATTTAACTCTTACAACTTAATAATTTTTGTATCCTTTCTTTGCTCTCTTTATGTGGTATAGTTTTGAATTTTATTTGATTGTGTAAGGTGTCAGCAGGGATTAGTAGAATGTACAGGAGTAACACTTCTCAGTCCATGGATGCATTTAAGGTTGTACAAGATCTAGGATCACAAATTTTGAGATACCCAATTTTCAGAGTAAATATAAATTTTATGACTCAGTTCTGGCCATATGGAAGAGACTAAGCCAAAAGGAAAAGCAAATTAATTTTACTATGTAATCTGTTTCCCATACTATACTTTATGTTTCTTGACAGCGGGGACTGTCTCTTATTTATCTCTGTATTCCCATTCCTAGCTTCTGCCACAGTGTCTCCAAGTACAGTGCTTTGTATTTAATGAAGGATGAATGATGCAACAAATGAATGGAGTAAGACAGAGTCAGAGAGTGAGAGACAGAAAGAAAGAATGACTTTCCTGGGCTTCACTACTGGTTCAGATAGTAACACACTGATGGACGCATCATAATCAAGACCACGCCCACGAGAACTGCTTGTTTACTCAGAGTCATCCCATCTGCTCAACTTCCCACCACTCCCCATGGCCCCACAACTCCCCGAGACGTTCACGTACACAGGACTCCCATGCTCTCCCCATCCTTTCTGTCCATGAATCCACACTCAGAGGACAACTAACATCTCTCAATAAATCCAAGTGTAAACTTCCTGAAGTTTGTGTTGCCCAGGAACATGTCATAACTCATTGCTGCATCCCACTAAAGGAAGAAAAGGCAAGAAAATTCAGCAAGGCCTTTCTAGGACCTGGACCTCATTCCAGGAGAAAGAGCATGGTAGGAGGAAATTAGCGGGCTGGTGATAGAGAAGGGAAGGCAGATGAGGAAGAGAGATTCATACATGGTAAGTTTAACTGAGAAAAGTCGTCTATTGAGAAATTATACTAAGCTTTTATTTAACAACTGTGGACTCTTCTGGCAGCAGTCAAAGCTCCTTTCTTTTTCAGACCACTCAGCGGCCTCCATTGCATGTTTGGACAGTCCTAAGTTCTGGATCCTCACATCACATAAGAGTCATTTTATAAGAAAGAGAAAGACAGAGAGTAAAGAATTTTGGTTTGAAGTTTCAGGGCCAGCTGATAAGGGTCCCTAGAGCCTTCAGAGAAGGAGCTGAATTGCCTTCCCTTCATGACAACTGACAGTCTCTGCACCCGAGGTGGCAAGGTACATTTTTTCTTGGGCAATGAGGTATAGAGTGAAGAGGAAGAGAAGAGAAAAGAAAGAGGAAAACAAAGGCATTCTAACTGTTCATATATTAATTCCTCCATTGTACTAATTTTCATAAAAACATGTGGAAAAGCCAGGAGGGCTATTCTCTTAATTTTACAGGAAAAAAAACCCCTCAAGCACAGAAGAATTAGAGATAAAACAAAACAAACAAAACAACCTCAGAAATTATATCTACTTAGTGACAGAAATAGAAATAAAATTCAGTTTCATTCGTATTTACTTTAGAACTAGTTTCAGAATACAATGGTTATAAAATTTTAATCATCTGGCAATAAATAATACGGAAAAGTTAAAGTGAAAATATAATTAGAAAGCCATCCAGAGGGATGGGTGAACAGTTATATATTTCCAGAGTACTGTGATTGATAATTTAAAGATGAGGAGAAATGTTTTTCTTCCCAAAATTGGACAATGTCATTTCCATAGTCAACACTTTCTATACAATTTTATTTGTTAATTTAAAAACATTTAATTCATTCACAGATATTACAGATGGTTGTTTTAAATATCTGACATATACAGCCTCTATATACAAGTACACTTTATAACTCAATACAAAATAAAACATGGGATTTGGTGTTAAAAACCTTTTTCCCACTTCAGTTCCCTACATGTATGATTTTGACAGATGTCCTTATTAAATGGGTTTTTTAAAAAGATCTTTGTATAGTTACTTGTGGGAAATAAAAGAGATGATGTCATACATATGCGCAAGTTCATTGACTACTAGGATATGCAAACAAAACAGGATGTTTTTATGCCAATCTATTCGAGTAGTTATAGGACAGAAAGCCATAATTTACATTACTCCTGCACATTAATAATACTTTTAATATTTGAGTTTTGGGTTGCAACTCTGTTGCAATCAGAAAATAAAGTTTGTCTAAAATGAAATAGTCAGTAATAGGACAAATGGACATAGTATACCAGCAATAGGATGCAGTGAGAAGTACACAGCAGTATTTCTGTGTTGTTTCAGCCCAAAGTGCATATTTTGAATCTAATCATGAGGAAATACTAGACAAAGCCAAAGCGATAAACCTTCTACAAAACATCTGACCTGTAACTTTCAAAAGTGTCAAAGGCGTGAAAGTTGGGCAAAGTCTGCGGAGCTAATCCAGAGAGAAGGAGAATGGCAGACATGGCAATCAAGCACAACATGTGATCTTAGGTTTAGCCTTTCACTACAAAGGGCATCATTCAGAAAACAAGCAAAACTTGAACAAGATTTCTCAGTTTATTTGCACTATTTTTAAAGTTTTTGTATAAGTTTGAAATTGTTTAAAATTGAATATTTTTTAAATGAAATTTTGCTTGTCAAGTACCGGCATAGTGAATGGTATGCAGTAGGTGTTAAATAAATGTCACACCTCTTTTGTTCCCATTGTCCAGCAGATGACACTTTTAGTTGGATGTAACTTATTAAATGTAAATTCTACTATGGTTTTTTTTAAAAAATACAAAATAAAATAGAAAGTAGCACAAATATATTAAGAGCCTTATTAGATAGTACATTTCTAGAATTGAAGGATATAGTGTTCTTCACTTTTGTTTTATCCTCTGGGACTAACTTGGGCCCTTGCATAAAGCAGAGTCCCATAAGTACTCATTGAGTAAATAAAGCACGTGTAATTTCTTGCTTCAAAAAGTTATAGGTAAAGATATTTTATACTATCCTCTCATTTGACAAGATAGTTGATGGTTTACAAATAAGCTTCAGATTTCATTGTCAGAGAAAACTGATCCAGAGTTTAAATATCTATACTTAAGTATAAAAATCTAACTTGAAGCTTTTCTTAAGAAAGATTAAAATGAAAAGAGCAATTACTTTGTTGCTGGTCTGGTGTGCAACATATTGAATATCACCCAAATACATTCTATTTTCTGTTAACTATCTTAAAATATTTTTTAGTTAATGTCTACATTTAAATGAAAATGCATACCTCCCAACCAAAGCCATTTCAGAAAAGATTTAGATTTTCTTTTTGTGCAGTCTTTTATGATTCAGCTGCTCTGAGAGAAACAGAATGAAATCAATCTCATTACTTGTATATTTTATCACCTGATTTCAAAGATTCTCTGTTTTGATTACTTAAAAGATGGCATAGCTCTATGATGCTGTCACTGACTGACATACAGATTTAAAGTCTCAGATAAGAATGTATGGTGATCAGATCAAAAGGTCTGAGCTCTACTAAAAGGTACTAGTAATTTCCCTGTGGGAGGTGAGGCTTGCAGGACCTGCAGAGACAGGGTAGGAGCAATTTGCACGCATGCCCTCACCTTGAGGAAAAACCCTGTCTCTCTAATCGCCATTCTTTTTCTACCTGCAAAGCAGTTCCAAAAGTTTTCTCTCAGAAAACTTAGCCTTCCTCACACTTGTTTTGTGTGATTGCTGATTCAAACTTAGTGATTCTGTTCTTGATCAAGCACATGCTCTGGCTGAGGAAAAGAATATAAGATGGCTTTTTTCCTAATGCCTCAATCAGTTCCTCGTGATTAATGTACTAAATGTTATCTAAGTCCTTAACAAAAAAAAATTCATATGCCTTCCTATGGCTCTAAATCGCTCTCAAACCAGAAAGTGACCTTAGGTTTTTTTCCCTTTGTCTACTATAAACGACAATGATTCTGTATGTCAAGAGAAAAGTGAAAACAAGTGGTTCGAACAATCTATTCAAAGACCACAAAGGGACTTGGTCCAGTTTTTTCCAATAGGAATCTACTCTATTGCCAGAGGTTGTAAATAATTGTGTTTCTCTGGTTGTAGGGACAAAGCAAAACACCTAAGAGCAATTGGGAAAGTCATCTAATTCTTCTAGTAGGCAGACTTCATGGAGAAAGATGAAAAATTTGGATTCAACACATGTATCAGTGGAAACCACAATCAAGAACAGTTTTCAGACTACAAAGTATGGCCAACCAGTTTTAGGATGAACGTATGACATATTAGATAATTACAAAATCTCAATGACCTAATTGTAACCACTTTAATGATCTTGTGATGTCATATATAGTTTTTTCTAAGGTCAGTATGATCTTTGTGGAACTTGACAGTTCCACAGTAGAATTTAAGGCCATTTTCAGGCCAACAGAATAAGGAAAAGGTGAAATAGCTAAGGCAAAATTACTCTTTATCCTTGAATAATTTTCCTTCTGTTGCATATAGAGAACGTGTACTTTTGAACCCAATTGTAAAGGACTCTAAAGGGTGTGCAGTATACCTCATGAAATAGGAGGTTATCATTTAGGAAGGCAAAAAGCCATAATGCAAATTCTAAATTAGTATTAGAAAAAGCGCCCACAATAGCTTTGATTATCCAGTCAGCTATGAATAGAATATTACTTGTTAGCTTTTATCAGTGTGTTATTTTGTTACTGCATTAAATTATTCATAATGTATAGTAATAAACCTACAGCCTTTGATATTCCAGTGCATCTTTTTGTCTTCTGACGACTATGGGATTTGAAGCAACAATTGATAAAAGAGAAAGGAACAAAATGGTCAGTTCACACCTCAGCAAACCTCCTTGGCAAAGCCTAATAGCAATTTATTATGTATCTTTAAAATGCAATTACGTACCTGAAATTTTTCAAAGAAATGCTTCACTAAAGAGAGGCAAACCATGACTTGGCCGAGATTGTGTTTAACCTCATGAATAATAGCACATAAACATGCATGGAGCACACTCAAGTTGTCTTTCTCAGTAGTGGAAAAGCACGAAATAGAACACACTGAGAAAAGTAATTCAACACCTGTGTCACACCGGTCGCCTTTAATGGTTCTGCTCCTTCTTTTTGCATGAAGCAATCAGTAATAGGGTGACTCTTCTTAAGGCTGACCACGATTCTAACAGGCAGGCATAAACAACTAAAAACCACCTGCTTTTGCAAATGGCCCTGGCAGGCGTATACCCCCAGGCAATTTTTGTGCAGTTGTCTTATGGGAAGGATTACTGCTCGTGAAATACCTATTCCTGCCATCATCTCATATTGAAAGAGGTGGGTGTGTTCAAATAAAACGACCTGTGTTCAGATGAGAGGGACCTCTGGACAGTGCCTGGAGGTGGGGAACTTGATAGCAAAGCACCTATGGCTGAGGGGGAGAGAAAGTGGACATGGTAGGGTGAGGCCAATTTATGGAAGATCTTGGATTCTGTCTTGAAGATTCTGTACTTTATTATATAGGCCACAGAAGGCATCAAATCTACAGCGTAAAATAGTAACAGCATCTAAATACTAATACATAGGAGAGCTTCAGATGTCATGCTTTCTCGTGTCCGTGAGTTGAGTGCCAAGTGGTGTCTGTACTTTCTTGTCACTGCACGTTTGCTCTGGCGATTCTCCTCTCTGGAATGCTCTCTCTTCTGGTTCTCTCACCCACTTCCCCTAACCCTACCCGACGAACTCCAAGTTAACCCCTCTGTGATACTTTCTCCTATCATCCCATTCAGAAGTCCTTGTTATACGTTACCATTTGAAATTGATTTTAGATGTACAATTTTTCCCCTTTTAATTTATTTGAAATCCGAATGCACCTTACAGTTGATCGCTTCTTAGAATTGCTGCCCACCAGGCAGCAGTGTAAGGTCGTGGTCTCCGCCTGACTATGTGTCAGCATAATCATAACTGATATTCTTCTCATTTCTCTGACTGAGTTGTGTACCTACCTAGTTAGCACCAAATAAGTTAAGGTTAATTGCCATTTTAAATGCCTTTAAAAGGCAACACTGTGGTTCACTTTTAAAACACAAGTTATCGTGTATGCAGAAAGCACAGAAACAGAGCAGAGGGCCCATGAATTTTATATCAGTGGAGCAAGTATTCCAAAGTAACAACCGACTGCTTTACAGGGTCCAAGAAAGGAAAATACCCGCAAGTCGATAGTGCCGGGCTGTTGTATTATTGAGATGTTTGCCAGAGGATTGCGATCACATGCCAAGCCAGGCAGTAGATGGCAGGAGCACGGCCAAATCCCTGAGAATGGATGGAAGAAATTTCAAAGCAACAAGAAGCTGCTAGGCCCCTTTTCTGCATTTGTTAGTCCTTTAACATGGGGTGGCTATTAAACTGAAATTGTATAGGGTATTTTCTCTTTCTTCATGGTACGTACCATAAGTGTCCTTAATAATGACAATGCATACAATTACATAAATTTGATGAGATGTAAAGATGGTCCGTTTCTCCTATCACTCTATCAGTGATAGAGAACTCCTGTCACTCTCTACCATTTGCCCAGTACTTTTCATATTGTAAGAATTTTTCATGTTAGAATAGTAACAGGAATCATTGTTTTCTCACTGTACATTTTGCACAAGGATAAAAGTAACTAACAGAGAAGATGTTAAAAGAGATCTTCCACAAGATCTAACCACTGAACCATGTGATTTATTTTTTAAAATGCAGAAAATCACTGAAAAGTGCCACATATACAATACTTTCTGGACCAGCCTCTTAAGGTGGGAAAAATCATGATTGTTAGCAGTGTGGTCCAATGGGAAAAACAGCAAGCTAGAAACACACCTGAGCTCAAACCCAAGTTCCATCACTGATTAAATGCATATATGTCATAACTAGGCAATGTCACCTAACATCTCTAGGCCAGGCTTTCCAACTGCAAGACAAATATAATGGTACTGATGTGCATTAATGTTTATGGAGAGAATGTTTAGCTCCACGTGAGACTCATAGTACATGTTCCACATGTGTGACTTTCCTACCCACCGTCCTGGATCCCTCTTCATTGTTTGTCTGCACAAGAATAATCAGGGAGCTGCTCATTGCATTAGCACTTACACGCTAATGCAAGTTCCACAGCAGTGTTTTTAAATCTGGCAGCCAATAATAATTATCTGTGAAGTTTCTGTTTGCTCCTTAAAGATACCTGTCTCTCATTTTAGGGATTACAATTCATAGTCTGGACTGGCAGTCAAGAATGTGTGTTTGTGATAAAGGATGATCAGGTGACTGTAATGACTAAGCTAATAATATGAGTTCTTATTGTCATTCATTCTAATTTAAAGGTTATTTTGATGTTTGACATATATTTTGGGGAAACAGGAGAGTTAAAAAATATATATGGAAAATCAATGAAAAGTACCACTTCTATAATACTTTCTGGACCAGTTTCTTGAGGTTAGAAAAAATCACAATTTTTAGTATCTTGTGTTCCCTTCAGAGTTGTGTGGTATTTAGTGATAATTTTTTGAGGTTGCATGCTAAAATGCAGTCTCTTGATTCACAATAAAATTAATGGTTACTGCTTAGTCTTTAAATATTTAAGATAAAATCTGCTCAGACAAATCCTGATCCTATCCTTCATATAAATTCTGGCTACTATGGACTGCTATTATCTCTTTCAAACACCATGGGAGTGCTATAATCATTAATGCAGATGCAGACATCTTAGTTTGCTCAAATGGACACAGAGATGAGGGTTAATATAGAAAATGGTGCAATAATCATTTATAGCAGTTTTTGTGTTCAGTTTTCCAGAATATCATCATCATTAGATGCATCTTGATGCCAAAACACACACATACAGACACACAAGCTGAAAATATGAATAGCCATTAGTTTTAAAGTCCCCTGATACAATAACCATAAGTATCTTGGAAATAGTTAACCAAGAAAAAAGGAGTATCACTGATTGAGTGCCTGCTTAGTGCCAGACAATGCATCAGGAAATGTATACACACTGTATCTAATCCATACAGCAAATATGGAAGGTAGGAACTATTTATATTTTAGAAAAACGACAACAACGAAAATCAAATAAATACCAATTCAGAATAAAACTCAGTTTCAGAAAAGCCAACTAACTTACCCAAGGAGTGAATAGTAAGTTGCATTTGTAGTTAAGTCTGGCTCCTAAGGCTAATCTTTGTATCAATTCCTTACACAAATCTGAGGGAAAGGAAAAAAAAAAAAAAAAAGAATGCCTCAAACCCAGGGAATTTTGGATCACTGGTGAGACTTCTCCACATCCCCCTCTACAACCAAACAAAATGTCAGTGCCAAACAGCATGTCCTACAAGATTTTGACCTTCAATATAAACAGAGTGGACGTTTGTGTGTCAGATGTGCTGGGAAGGACTCGATGCTCCCTACGTAGTCCCGTACAGACTTGCAGCATAAAAAGAGTCTCTCCTGATACTTGGGATTTCTCCATCAGAACTTTACCCTGTAGCTTAAAGCTTCCCTGCCTATTCAAATTCTCTTCCCCCTGGGAGGTGTCACACTTTAAACTGTCATCAGCCATTCACATTTTAGTTTTGACCTGGGATTACAAAAGAGGAAAGGAGGGCACTGGTATCTGACTGGGGAGAGAAAATCTCCCAGAATAGAGCAGCTTTCCTGACAACCCTCACCCAAGAACTGACATAGCCTAAAGCTGGCCTTGCGCACAGCACCCTGCAAGGTGGAATCAGTTATAGAATTTCGATTAGACACAATCTTCTTGTCCCAGATTCAGGAACTACCCCCCAACAAGCCCGAAACTTCATCAAATCGGGGCTAAACTGTCTATTTATTTCATTTCTATATTCTACATTTTATGTAGCCACTCTCCCCCAAGTCATTACTTGTAAGGAAACTGTTTTAAAATGTTTTCTTTATCCTGTTAGGAATAATCTCTTATAGAGAAAAACTTCTATAAGTACCTATATCTAAACAGTACACTGACGTTAACCAGTCGGGGTTCTATGCATCAACTCTCTATCTCCTGTTCGTTCTCTTTATCCACTCACAGATTCGAATGCCCTGTTTGTCACTGGGGAGGAACCACAGGAAGTTCTTATGGTGGTCACACTTTAGGGGAAACCATTAGTGCTGAGGCTTTTCCTCATGGAGAGAGCTGTAGGGGGCAGATTAGGTAGCTGTATAATCTCGGGGATGTCTTGCCTGCCTTTCTATACTCTGACAAAACAGAGAGCCACCTACAAAATGTTTCCAAGGAAGAGAAAGTCAAGGGTTTGCGAGGGATGTTCTGAAGGAAGAACTGAAGATAATTTGATGCTATCTGGCTAGTAGTTTCCAGATGTCCTATCTGATAGTGGACATTAGCAATAATATTTGATAAACGAAATCTCTTTTGAAAGTATGAGTTGACATTTACTCCACCAGTCTGTGGGGTTCTGTCTATGTAACCCTAGTGTAGATCTGAAAAAAAAAATCCATATAACAGTAAGAATGCATGGAATTCTATTTTTTCATTTAAAATAAAATAGATGCATTAAAAAGATGTTCTTATATGGAGAAATAAAAGCATATTGTTTTCCTAATTTTTTTTTTCTCATACTCACACTGGTATCATAAACACATTGTAAAGGACAGCTGCTTGGTATCTTTATGGAATATTTGGAAACACATAACCCAATGGCAGGAGAATTGTTATGTAAAGACATATTTACTGGATATTCTGGATCAGTAATCAGTCACCGATGCTTATGAAGGCTATGTAATAAGAAGGAAACGTGTTCTTATTAAAAGACGAAAAAACAGAATTAAAACTAAATATATACATTCATGTGAACTATCAGCAGTGTAAATGTTATCCCAGGATCTCAGCTATCAAACAAAAGAAAACTAATAAAATACTAATGTTAATATCTGTGTCATTTTAGGGTGATATGGTTCTGGACATTTTTCTTGTCCTTTTTTTCAAACTTGTATATAATATGGCTACATTATTTTTAGAAATTAAAGAAACATTTTCAAACTAACATGCAGAAAACATTAAATATCTAGATCTATCCATTAACCCAATCGAATCTCATATTTATTTTTAATTATTTAAATATAATTAATCTTATTTTTATGCAAGATACTGTATTTTTCAGTATAGACTGGAGACTTAGGAGAGTCTCATTTAAAATAGAAAGCTGCTAGTTAATCTCTGCATTTTTCTGCATTACCTGAGAATGAGGTGCATCTCATTTTTAATGGTGTTTATTTTGCTAGAATTTTAGAAGTTTTCCCTGGCACTTTTTATAGCAGGTAAAAGCAGTTTATTAGGTAACTATAGTCTAGATAGTTAAAGGTGAGTTAGAAAGAGACTATTTTCTGTTTTTGTTTCTTTGTTGTTGTCATTTGCTTCTTGTTTCTTCTTATTTCCACTTATTTTGATGGCGATTATTGAAATTAGTTCATCCTGTTCTAAGATTACTACTACATATGAAAAAATAAGAGTGTCAAGAAATTACAGCCACAATTTCAGGATCTTTACAAGGCCTGTCACTGTTCTCTGTTGGTTTGATTGAATTCTAGCTTTGTTGCATCCGGTCTTTGGACGCCTCTCCCTCAGAAATCAGGACACAGGCCATGGCTGGAACTCCAGGCTTCTACCTGACTCACACCTCTTCTGAGCATGGGGAAAACGCAAATCAATCACACCACTCGTCAAAGACACCCAGTAGTTTTTGCACTACAGATGAAGTGTGCCAGTGTGAAGTATTCATGTTTTTAAAAAATAGCTAAAAGAAAATAATACATAAAGAGTGGAATCGTTTCCAGTTATTAGAGAGTTTAATTGCTATTCTGCTTCTTGATAGCTGAGTGACTGATGACTTAATTTCTGAGCTTGGTTCTTCTTATGTCTCTTCACTATGGGTTCCAAATAAGGCAACACTTTCTCAAGGTCTAAAAATACCTCGCACACATAAGTAAGATGTAGTCTGGGTGTGTGGATTCTTGAAATGGGGGAGAGGGTGAGAAGGAAAAAGAAATAGTGAGTAAAAAAATGGGAGGCAAATGATGCCAAAATAATTAAATAGTTGTCATTTTTTTCAAGGTTTTACTGTTTAAACGTTACCATTGGTCTGCTTTGTTTTTATATGCTGTGATCGCAAAACATAAAATAAAATAAACCTGACTGTGTCTTTAGTCCAAAGACGAATATCTAACTCACTGCTCAAGAAACGGTAGCGTGTAGAACTATTAAGTTCTGCCCCAAAGTAAGAGGATTTCAATACCTGTCCTCTAAGAGCATCCAATCAGAAAGATAAAACAAAATGGATAAGGGGATATATATGACAATCCAAGACCTAGATAAAAACTAAATAACAAAATATGTGGTAGAAAGGAAGGGAGTTCCTCTTTCATCCCCTGAAGGCTCAAGAATTGGAGTCTATAAAACAAACTGATGACCGACAGATTAACAGGAGAAAAGGCATACACATTTATTAACATGAAAGCATGTGGGAGTCCCAAAAGCATGAAACACAAAGAGGGCAAATGTTTGAAGTTCCAATACCCTCTTTATAAGGAAGACGGTAGTGGGGGTGTAGACAATGGTTCAAGAAGGGCAAATGATTTTTATGGGAGGTGAATGGGCCTAAAGAACAGACAATAGAACCTAGGACAAAGTCCATCTGGGCTCTGGGTGCAGTGTTAAATCTAGTCTGCCTTCCTGCAAAATGCTTCGACTGCCTGCCACTGAGGAGCTTCCTGGGGCAGGGATTCACACCCATGGAATATCTTCTGAAGGCTCTAGTCTTCAGGTTGCCAGAACTTCAGAGAAGACCCTGCATTTGCTGCTCCCCAAGTGTTCTCAGTTTAAAGCCCAAAATGGCATATTTGGGGGATGTCATTTTCTGAACCCCAACAATATAATATTCTACATTAAGTTATTATTTACTATATTTTAAGCACATACTATATTTATATATAAACATATAAATATATTTATAGGTTCTAGGGGAAAATGTAAAAGTGGGCAAAGATGCAGGAAAGAAATGAGTATGAGAGAAGAAAGACTGGAAAAACAGGAAGCCTAACTGCAACCCAGATTCTTGACTTATTCCAGTGGCCTGTGAGAGAGATTTGAAGCTTTCCTATTTGGACATCACAAAGTGCTGCTAATGCTACAACCGCTACTACTGCTAATACTACTATTATGACTACTACTCATCGTTAGAAAAGAATTGCTATGGGCACTTTGCTGATCGTTGTTCCATACCATCTCATTTAAGGCTGATAACCACATCTTACAGGGGAAGATCTTTATAATGTCTTAAAGCTCCAGTAACAACCGGGAAGACACAGTTGACTCTAAAACTCAAGCTCTTAACCTCTACACGATTCTATCACCTCTCAAGTTAAAAGCATTTTACAAAAAGGTTAAAAACGCAAGTTTGTAAAAGATCATCACTCCATTTCACATCTGGAAGTTAGGTTTAGATAATCATGGTAGAAAAGAACACATTGCCTTGGTTTTGTTTTCTTATGCCTAGAACAATTTTGACTCTAAATTCAAAATTGAGTACCTGGTTAATGTCATGTCTTTGTGTCTCTCTTCTCTTTGGGCCTGAAAAAGATGATCTACACTCAGCATATTTTTCTCAAATAAATAAATGTATCAGTTTCACGTCTTTCTTTGCTTTTTCTTTCATTTGTCATGTTGCCATATAAAAGTTAATAGTCCTAAGATAAGATTGGAGTTTCATGTTGGTAATTTTTTGGCATATTTTTTGCATCGGTAAGCTTTTTCCTTTCAATTCTTGCTATTTTGGTACATAAATAAAGATAAAAGGATATTTTGACACTTGTCTTACCGAGGAGAGTAAACAAAACTGGTTTGAAACTAGGACACCTGAGTTCCAATCCCGGGTCTGAAGGTTGCTCTTAGTTGAATCTCGAGCAAAACTCTGAAGCTCTCTGGGCTTGGTATCCTCGTCTATGCGTGATAGAAACTTTATGACAAGGACTTCCTGATCTAAAGCCCTCACTCCATGTAGTGACCTATATCCTGCCTGATGCATAACATCTATAAAATATGGAACAGTTAATTTTGCTTTCCACTCTCCCCCTCTTTCTACCCCAAATAATTCTTAAATAATTAAGAGAAAGATGATTCTGGTTTTTAAAAACCATTTAATTTTATAAGCGAAAATGTAATCTATGTAACAATTTACCAAAAAGTTAAAATAACTTACTTTCACTCTATTATTTCTTCCATTAGACTGCAACTTGTCAATACAGAAAAGTTTCCTATTCCTTCTGATGACAGACACATTTAATCCTTTTAGTATAATATGCTACAATGAGGTTCATAAAGGTTTAGTTTTAAAATGATTAATATACCTCCGAGAATGACCTCCTGCACACGTTCCTTGCCAAAAATTTGATTAAATTCACATATTACATTTTTCGTAAACCATGAAAGTAATAGGAATCATAAAATAACAATAATAAAAGAAAACTTGAAGTTTTGATTCTCTTTTTATTTGAGTAGGTTATATCTAACTATTTATAAGGCAATTCCTGGGGTTAAAAAATATGATCATAGAGAAACTTAGATTTTTTTAAGTGTCAAAAATCATCTGCTTCAACTGTAAATTGATAAAGCCAAATTTAAAAACAAGTACGACTCTCAAAACTTTCTTTTCCAGCCTCTTTTTTTCTGTCATAATATAGAAATTCTTTTGCATCTATCTAATCCTCATGATAATTTTAAGTTGTCAGCATGTTAAACTATTAAGTTGAAGCAAAAATTCTTTATTTTTTTAAAACTAATATTCTGTCTAAATTACTTCAGTGCTTCAAACTCAAAATGTTTGAAAGAAACCTCTCAGTCATTCCATACTTAGTTTCCCGAGTAATTTTCCTCCTCTTGAGAAAACAAATTGGTCTCAGCAGCTGATTTTGTTCCTTTTTTGCATTGGCTGCCAGAAAACTCACAACCAAATGTGAAGCAAAATGTGTATGATCTAAAGCATATATTTTGTTTATCAACCTCACTCCAGACTTCTTGCTATTTTTCTTAGACTGATGTTCTGATTATTCTCATTTGATTACTCATTTTACTTTGCAAGTTTTGTTATTATATTTTATATTTACGTCACATTAAATCACTTTTTAAAAAAGTTTTAGATTCGGAGGTAAACATGCACATTCATCACATGGACGTTCGGTGTAGCAGTGGAGATTGGGTCTCAGGTGGCCCGTTCCCCAGATAATGAACCTTGTGCACTAACCCTCCTTCCCACCGCCTCCCTTCTTGGTGTCCCCAGTGACTATTATTTTCATCTTTGAAATAACCTTATTTTTTAAAAGTCGGGTATAGATACGTTTGAAAACAAATAAGTCCCACTAAAGTTGAAACAACTCTGCATCCTCCAGCTCAATGACTCTGAAGATATGACCCCCTAGTCATCCCCGACCTTGCCTGCTTCTCATTCCCACATTCAATGCTTCATAAAATCCTGGAGTTTCTAACTCCTAAATATTTCTGAAGGCTCTCGCCTTCTGTTTGATGGGACCACCATTGTCTCGGTTTAGAAATTCAAATAGCTTTCTACTTGGTCTCTCCTGTACTGTCTCATCTCTTCAAACCATTTTTACACAGTTACCAGAAATGGCCTTTGGAGAAAGGCAGGTCTGACTGACTGTACATGCCACAATTACAATCACAACAAAGTTACATAGTCACAAATCTGAGGTACTAACTGGCTCTTATTTTGGTTGAATCTATGCCTCTTGTCTGCACAGTCATCCACAGGACAACTAAGAAGATGATTTTATTTAACGTATTGGAATAGGGAGAACATTTAATCATGAGGAGACTCAAAAAAGGGGCAGGGAACTAGTGTTCTATAGAGGCAGGTAGACAAGGGACCCATCCAGAATCATAAAAGAGTCACATAGAAGGATGGAGATGAGTCTTTTGGAAGCCATTAAGGAAGAGTGGAGATGGGAGGAAGGTTGGAGGTGGGAGAAAGTGGGGGGGATAGTGTAGACCAGAGTGCTCCCTGACGGTTAGCCATTTCTGTGAACCTAAAATCATGTGGGTATTTGGTGGGGGAGAAGGATCAAAAAATATCTTAACCATTATTACTTTTCAAGAACATAGAGTTCAGGTAAAGTTGGACATTGCCACTATTAATCCATTCAATAAAATTGTAAGCCCTGATATTTATCATTTATATTAAAGTTGTGCACACAATGAAAATAGAAAGAAATACCAATTTCCTAGATGTCTGCTATCATTCCTCGTGTGTGCCCTTGTATAATTGGCACATTAAGATCCTAAGGGGAAAGAAGAACATATATAGATATTTATAAAATCTAAAATCATTTTCAGAATTGTCAATGACAAGGAAGAATAGGGAGTGGGCCCCAAGAAACTGCATTATTCAGGGGATACCCTCTCCACTCCGATGCCAGATGACGCTGGTACAAATAGTTAGTAGGCCACACTTTGAGAAACCCTGGCCTAGAATATCATCTGTCTTTAACCTTGGCTGTAATTGAAATTTTCCTTATACCCGTCGCCTAATAACCATGAGCTCCACTAATCCCTACAGTTCAGGCAAGAATAATGAATTCGCCACTGCTGATGTGGCTATTGTTTCAGATCACCAAATTGATTAGGGATACGGAGTCATTTTAGTGGGCCTCTAGTTTCCAAGAGTACCTTAAGCTCTAATTTCATAGACATTAAATCACCTTGGATCCCTCCCTCTTAATGGCATGCTGGTAGTGCAGTAATAGCTCACTAGAGAGCGGGCTTGCCTCAGCTGTTCCTGCCTCAGCCAGGTGGTCAGAGGAAAAATGAATTTGCTTACCTGTGAAAACAGGTTGCCTATAAATCAAAAGAGGTCAAGTTATGTCCACCAGATGGAGGTTTTAAAATCTTAATGTGTAAGTTAAGATATAATGGATTACTGGAGGTGAAATTTTAGTAAGGTTGAATCATTTTGTTGCCTTCTGGGATTTGGGGGGAGCAAAAGTTTACTGTTACAGTGAACAAGAATGAAGTCAGATTTTCATCTTAGGTGACCTAATTACAAAGAATATGATTCTGACCCATTAATTTTTTAAATCATATCTAATTATTTATTGGTGTGGCTTACTGAGGCTCAAAAATGTGTTTTCTTTGTTAAGTGTATAGTTTTTTTTTTTCTCATGAATACTGGATTTAGACATGTTATAATTATTCCTGTTTAAAGGGAGTCTAAGCAGCCAAGATATCTCTCTCTCTCTGTCCTCCCTTCTCTCTCTCTGTTTCTATCCTCTCTCTTCTTTCTTTCTCATCTGCTATTTCTCTAGTCCTGAAAATGTAATATGAAAGATTTCAGAAAACAAGAGGAATTCAAGTCAGTCAGTTTTCTTTTTAGACAGTTAGAAAATGGAAGTATTGCTTAACATAAAGCTTTGGTGTTACCTGTGTATTTCATTTATCCATATTCCATCACTAGAGTTAACTGTATGAACATTTGACCATGAGTGATATTTTATTATGAAAAAGACCATCACAGGGAAGCTGAAACAATCCATGAGTGACAAAGAATTGTATCAAGAATGTTTATATATTCTTGTGTATGAATACAGTATCTGTACAAATTAAATAATTTTAGATTATTGTAACGGTTCATTCCCTTTAAAGTTAGGAATTACGAATCTTTTCTCCCTTTGCTTGGTCTTTTTTGGCCTTAAAATTATATGGTGTACTTGTTTCTTACCATCTTTTTTGGAAAAGTTTGGAAATTTACATAATAACTTTCTCTCTTTTCTGGCATACTGCGGATGATTGAAGCTTTCCTTTTTGATTCTCTGTTGGTGACTGATGAGCTTAACATCTTGCTACACTGGGATGCGCAGCAGAGAACATGACTTTTATTTTTTGTAGAGGAGAGGACATTTGAATAAGTAGTTCACTCTATATGTAGATTCTTTTTTTTTTCTTTTGAGTTGGAATCTCACTCCGTCGCCCAGGCTGGAGTGCACTCTCACCGTCACCCCAGCGTCGACCTGCTGGACTCCAACAATCTTTGTGCCTCAGCTTTCCAAGTAGCTGGAACTACAGGCACCTGCCACCATGTTTGGCTAATTTTTTGATTTATTGTAGAGATGAGGTCTCGCCAAGTTGCCCAGGCTGTTCTCGAACCTGTGGGCTCAGGCAATTCTCTCACCTCGGTCTCCCAAAGTGCTATGTAGATTCTTCATAGGTGTCTTAATAGAAGTTCTTTTTGCCCTATCTTAAATCCTTAGCTACCTTTAAAATATCGCTACATTTACATTTCAGACCTGTGTTGAGATGTTTTTCTTTGCCTAATAATTTTAGAGTTCTTCTTCATAAAAAAGAAGAGTCTATTTAAAACACCTAAACTTTGGAAACATTTAAAATCATTTGGTAGACTATCATTCTTAAAGGAAAGGAAAGAAATAATACACACGTTTAATTTTCTCTATTAAAGTGACTTTTAATGAGAAGAATGGAATGTGAATTGTGATTTCTAGGTGTAACTCTTGTTTCAACACAGGCTCCTGACTTGAAGTCATCTAATCATACATACTATTACTTTATATGAACTAAGGTTAAAATCCATTTATTTCGCTTATTTTAAGTAGTTATAAAGTGGAGGTGGACTCTTATTTTTATTTATTTATAATTATTTTTTCCATTATATTTTAAGACTTTTAAACTACCCAGTATCTCCCTGTATTCTTCTATGTTGTTATTTTCCTAGGTCTATGAGAATCTGAGCTAAATTGATTTGTAGAAAATTCCTAAAACATTACTGCAAAGTAAATTCATATCAGTGTAGATAGTGAGGTATGTAGCAAGATGGTATTACACCTGAAGTAAATTGACTTCAAATAATTGAGCATGAATCCTTCACTCCAATGAGAATGGTTGTCTGCTCGGTATTTTTTTTTTTTTTTTTTTGACTCAGCTATTCAGGTACATATGCATGAGTCATATAAAATCACCTATGAGCCGGATAAAATAGATGGCAACTCATTTGCCTGATTTTTGATCTGCTATGAGCATACTGAACCAAAGATAAGGACATTTGCTGTGTATAATAGTCTATTTGCAAATAAATACATAGACTTGTCCTTGGGAGGCCTCATGTGTTGCTTGCTAAGACAACACATGCCCTTGGGCTTCAGTTACATTACTGGAATAAACCATTGCCATCACCAGACATATGCGTTTTATTGCTTCGTATTTTCTTTCTATTGGAATTTGGAGAACTCAGGGACAACAAAACTTACAATTCTTCATTCAACAGCTCAAGAAAACATATTCCTGGAATAAGTCTAAGAAATCAAAGCAATAACAATAGAAATTAAGTTTATTTTTTAAAATAATTTGTTAAAATGTAGAACAAATTATTGGCAATCCAAGTATAACTTTTAAATATTTCCACTGAGACTACTGCAATAGTTCTCATTTCAATAACTCTTATTTTCCTAAGCAGTCGGAAAATCTCTATAGTTGATGATATTTTTGTGTACTAAAAAAAATTGTATGGTTCCTTTCTTATGATTGATATGTATGATCCATTCTGCCACTGGTTTTAGTATCCTCACCATGTAAGTGACCATTTCTTTGGAGTATAAAGGATTCATTGGAGTAAGTACTGTAAAAATCACGAGGTCTTGAAAGGCTAATCTTTTCGGCAGTATTTTCAGTAGTATACTGACTTTCCAGTGTAGAAATGGTCATGTTTTATTGCAGAAATTAGAAGAAATGGTTATATGCATTTTTCTGATGGAAATACAAAGTTATATAATTAAAGATTTGCCAAGGTTAACAAATGGAGAAGCATAAGTGTTATGGTTTAAATATGGCTTGTTCCCATCAAAACTGGTGTTGAGGCTTGGTCCCCAGTGTGGCAGTTTTTGCAGGTGGCGCCTTTAAGAGGTGATTTGGTCATTAAGATGGATTAATGTCTTTCTGGAAATCCTGGGTTAGCTCGTGAGGGAATGGATTTGTTATCTCAGGAATGGATTCGTGAGTTAAATAAATCTATTTCCTTTATAAATTACCCAGTCTTTGGCATTTTGTTAGAGCAACAGAAAACAAACTATTACAATAGCTCATAACCTAAGTTTGTTGAGGCTCCTGTGTCCAAGTCTGGTGATATTTGACTTTAATTTTTGATGATGCTCATATTGCTACTAATAATGACAGTAAGAACCCTTAACAGTTTTCTTCTAAGTTTCTTCTAAGTCTTCTGAGCATTTATATATGAATTAATTTAGTTACCAAAATCATCCTAAGAGTCAAGTACTGTTATTGTTTCTATATTATATATTTGAGAAAAAAACCTATAATGCACCAATCAACCAGCAGCATAGACATTTTAGAAGGACCAGCTCTCACATCCAGCTCTTTCTTTGTGCTCCTCTATTCTGAAAGTAATTTATTTCTAGATTTACAGTAATAAAAAAATTCAGTGCTTAACTATGATGTCTATGGCTAGTAAAACTTAGACTTGGAATATGTTTAAATGTAAGACTACTAATTGACTAATTGCAAATTATTACCACTTAATGAATATCTATTGTGATGAATACCTATTGAGTTCCCTGTGCAGGGTGTGGCCCAAGGGTCTAACCTTTCGAACTTCCTCCTTCCTTGTCACTTATGATACTCATCCTAACAAGCATAGTCCTCTGAGACTAATCCTAAATTCTGTCTATAACTCCCTCCAAGCAGCTCAGTTCTGGATCTGCTCCTTTTGCTGTCCTTTGCTTTTCTGCAAGCAGAATGCAACAGGATTTAGAGAGAGCCCCTCCTAAGAGCTGCTAGGCAAGCAACTTGTCAATATCATGTGTCAATGCTCCAACTTTGAGCTATTTCCAGGTTTCACATAGGAATCCGTGTCAACAATTAGGAAAAAAATAATACATTATGGTAAAAGTCATATTTTTAAAGATAACAGACAGCTATGGAAGTAACAAAGACTAGAGGAAATAAAATTCTAAGAGAAAGGGGTTGTTATTAGGTGACCTGAGAGCTGATAGCTCTTTTCGTTCCTAAGGGTATATGTCCTTCAAGGTTCAGTGGACAAGAATCTATCAGACTTTCAGCCAAAAATTCAGGAGACCACATCTGAGGAATTGGAATGAAGCAGATGTGGACTGAGTTTGACTAAATCTTCAACTCAGCCGAAGCCAGGACTCAGTCCTTGATGTGTCTAAATTCTATATGTCTAGCAGAGAAGAGCATGCAGAACTCCCTCTGGGGGGAAAATAGCATAATTTAGACCAATAATCAAGATAAATAAAAGCAACTCACAGACTGTCCAGATACTAGAAATAGCAGGCCAGGCATTAACCATTATTAAGATAGTACAAAAGATAGGTAAGACAGATGAAATGACAATAGTTTCAAAAGATAATTGGAATCTGTATAAAAATTAATATTTGTCGTTGATTAGAAACATATTACGTTCAATGAGAGCCCTTGGAATTTCTCGAATCTTAATAAATGGATTGTGGGATTCGGAGAGATTGAGAAACTGGAAGAAAAAGAGTCAATGTCTATGAAACACCCTTTATATGCTAGACATATGTTAAGTACATTATTCATATCATATCCCTGAATTACTCTATGAAATTATTATTGCTATTCCTACTTTATACATGAGAACTCTACAGAAAGTGTTCAAGATAACAAAGCAAGAGTGCCTACAAACTCCTGTTTGCTCATTTTCATTGTGCACACAGCCTCCTAATGTTGGCCAAAGTTGTAAATGGACACACAGCACCCAATACTCATACCATCATGAACTTGCAATAATAATATCCCAACTACCTGGGTACACACAGCTAAACTAGGATGTTCCTTACCCATAGATTTTGGCATGCCCCTTAAGAAGGCTAGAGTGTTTCAGGAGTGGAAAATAACTAATTTTGTTTTATGGTTTTACTATTTTTATGCTTATTAAGATGAATTGAATCATGACGTATAAAATGAGCCATATGATAAGAAACAGTCCAAGAGTTGAAGACTGTAAATCTCATTTTTTAAGAACTTGTTCTGTAGTACCAGCTCTGTTATTGATGGTGTGTTTTGTCCACATGCCTGATCTCTGAGTTACTAAAAAATACCACTAGAAACTACATTCCCAAGAACAATGGAATCCCTGGTGAAGTGTTTCCTCCCTGAAGAATAGTAAAATGTCAAGCAGACAAAAGTAGGAAAAATTATGTCTCCAGACAACTGCATTGCCAGTGTAACTTCAGAATGAACTATTTCATACTGTACACAAAGTCTGTTATCCATCAGTTAGTCTACAAAAATGTCATTTTGATAAAAGAAAAAGATCTTAATTATTTATGATCTTTCCTATGCCGAATAACTAATGACAATAATAACAGAAAATGTACCCATTTTGAGCACCGTAAGAAAGGCACTTTACGTACATATCTCTTATTTCATCTTATTCCTATTCTCATTTTATAATTGAAAAAAAGGTTTATAAACAGAATTTTAAAATTGCTTTTAAACACTCAGACATTAGTAGAAAAATCTGGATTCAAACCCAATTATCTGAGGCCAAATCCCTTCTTTTTTTACCATGTTGCCTTGGCAATTATAGCACATAATTATATTGATAATGCCTTGTTTACCTACACCTTTCTACAAGTTCAGAAGTGCTCTACAAATGCATGCAATTGATTTCTCTCTATGCACATGAGGTTAGTACACATATATCATTACTCCCAGGCAGCCACCGGCACATACTGCATTGAAATTGGACCTGTATCTTCCAACTCTCAATCTAAAAACACTCCTTACCCAAGATCTCCAAAACAAATTAAATAGAAAGAATGGGAGTCCCAAAACTAGATTGCTTCCTAATCTTGTTTCTTACATTTTTTGGCTTTGTGCCTGGGTATGCTTTTTCATCTAGAAATCTTTCTCTGTAATATGTTCTCTATATCATCTCCTACACATCCTAGCCTCTACTTCTGTGTATAAAACAACACCCATTTATACTACTCTACCTGCCTATAGAAGAAACATATTTGTTTAATAGAAATGCACAAAACACTGAGAAGAAAATATAAACCATTCATTTTTTTCTTGAGAAAGATATTTTTGGCATCTGCTTCATATTTGTGTTTATTCATCTCCATCTCTATCTCCATCTTTGCTATCTCCATTTAATAGGTTTGCTCTTTTTGTTTTAAATCTATTCAGTCACTCTTTAGGCATTGCTTTTGTTGGTTGATGACCTTCAACCTGCTACTCTCTTTACTCTGGTCAAAAGAATGAAGAAGGAGCCGGTAAAAGCAAAAACAGATCATTCACCATGAGGATAAGAAAACAGGCAATGTTTCTCTAACCGTTCTGGAAATCAGGGTGCCATTTCTGTTGAGTACAAAGCTCCCCCAAAGCATCAAGGGATGGAAATCCTTCACAAAATCTTATTTGATCCCCACATTATGCAATTTGGCCTTTAACTTAGATTTGAGGAGACCCTAATAAGTCATGCAGAGAAGAGTCAATCTAAATGGAGAGGAATCTAAACGGATTGCTATAGTTTAGAAGGAAGATGAGTGACATATTTGGAACAGCATATCAAAAAGAAAGGGCAAATTCTCTTTTTTAGTTTACCTCTGATTGAATTGGGAGATTTTTCTACCTGTGCAATGCACTCAATAATTGATAGGTATGAATATGTATATTTGGCCTTGGTGAGGACATTCTACATTGGCAGGAGCTAGAGGTGATATAGTGATATGCTAGGGAGCAATAAATAAGGATTTCACAGTTAATTATTTCCATTTATCTTTTTAAAAAATAAATAGCCTACAATAATGTCTCCAAAACTTTTCAGCCTGAGACAAATCTAGAAGATCCAGAGAAAGGATAAGAAAAGGAGGGAGGACCCACTCAACTCATTCCAACATTTTCCCATGTAAATAAATATTTGCGCATATGGCCTCAATCACAATCCCCAACCACTGCTTCAAGATGTGCATTGTCAGTGACAGGCGCCATGTGCATGTATCAGCTGTTTTGTATCTCTTCTTTCATTATAATGAAAATGTCATCTAAAACTGAGTCTCTTTATCAAGACTGGAAAACTACCTTCTTTGGACATTGAGCATTGTTACTAAAAAACAGGGTAATTTTGGGAAAATACTTTACAAATATTCCATTATGAAAATCTGTTATACTTCATGGACCTATAAGGGTAGATGCAAGTCTCATAATGCAAACTACTAAAGAAGTGAAAAATGTTATCCTAGCATACTAATTTAGATAATAATTAAGAGGAATGTTGAGTTTTAATCTAATTTTTAATTTAATATATTAATTTATTGCTATAAAACTAATGATAGCATGTCTGAAAGTGAATATCTGGCCCCCAAATTTTTAGTATTTTTTTAGTTAATTTAATTTTTTTGTCTTCTTCCTACTTGTACTTAAATTTGAATTTTACGAATCTCTTAGTCCCTACAGAATTCATTAACTCTATATCTAGAGTAAAAAAGGTCCAATTTAGCTGCAGTAGTGTTTGGTGATTCTCATTTTAAGCACAAATGTCTAATCAACACCTGCAGTCTGGGTGTGCATTAGTTAGTTTACTCTGCGTGCTGCTGAGGAGGGTAACCTAACGATGCTTCTGATAGACTAAACATTTGCAAATAAGCCCTCCAGTGCCTACATGATCCATGCAGTAGAAAGCAAGTAGAGCTGGTGTAAAGTACTTTGCCTTTCCTTATTTATTATGATGAATATGTTAGGTTGAAATTATTTAAGCACACCTGCAGCCCATCCGTATGTTATTTAAGATGCCACCCATTTATGTGATTGAGAGAAAAGCATTTATCGAGCATTTCTATGCATTTTCAACTCTCTTTTTTATTAATATGAAGGATATTTTCTATTAGTTTGAATAATTTTGTAAATTGCTTCTTAAAATGGATTTTATTTATTAACTTGGTATTTTGAAATAATAATAATAATACTATAGCAGTAGTTTTTTTCATACCATGAATGAATAATGGATAGGCATAGCCATTGGTATTCTGTCTAAGAATCACAGTGTGAGATAGCACACACTGGCTTAAACTATTAGACATATAAACATATTCTACTGTAGAAATAAAATATATTACATATGTTTTGTCCTGACAAATAGGCTCCAGAATGTTCATGTTTAACTCTGAATTTCAGTATACACTATACGATAACACAAGTTTGTATGTCTTCAGTTTCAAACAGAGTTGATGCCAAATTGTTTTACCAGCAAAGTGAGCACTGCATTTATTTTCCAAGAATAAAGGGCAGAATTCAAAATATAATTTCCTGGCTGTGACTAGCATTTTTATTTTTCTTCTCAAGTGATTGGAATCAGCTCTCCACGGAGCAATTGGAGTTATGTCTGCTCTTTGCGGAATGGGCTGGAGCAAACTCCAAGACCAAGATTCCTAGAGTCAGCAACAGACAAGCAAAATAACCTTTCTAAAAACTATACATTCTAAATCCAGAATGTTCACTGTTTTATAGTAATTAGTAGGGAAGCAATATTATTTGGTTGAAGTTAAAGTTATTCAGTGAACTGGCAATTGTTCCCAGGATTTAAGGATAAGGAATGATATTTTTGCACTGGAAGGTCAAAGAAGGCTGTTTTTACTAATGAAAGAAACTCAGTAGATATCTAGAACTGATTACTAGACCATTCTTATCTGCCACAGTGCCTACTGGAATTGGGCTCTTTTAACTTTATTATTTTATTTATTTTCGAGACAAGGTCTCCCTCTTTTGCCCATGATGGAGTGCAGCAGTAGCATGATCATACCTCACTGCAGTTTTGAACTCCCGGGCTCAAGTGATCCTCCTGCCTCAGCCTCCCTGTAGCTGGGGTTACAGGTGTGTACCACTATGTCCAGCTAATTTTTTATGCTTTGTAAAGATGGGGTCTTGCTATGTTGCCTAGGCTGGGAAAGGCAGTTTTTTTAAAAGCAGGATTCAGGGTTGCTCTACCATGGGGGTATTCATGAAGCAACTAACTTTTTAGAGTCTTCACTTAGAGGAGAAGCAGGGGACATGGAAAGCTCCCATGCAAGGCTCTGATCATATTGTTGCATACTGTATGATCTCCAAAGACAGTCTGCCAGACTAGTGACTTAGGAATTTTGCTTATGCTGACATGTACTTTCTCCGACCCTCTTCCTTACCCACCATGCCCATGACTAGGTCTTAACTATATTTAGACCCAGACATGGTATTAAACTTGCTAGAAAACTTAGCTCAAGATTATAGAAAGAAAATCAATTAATAATGAAAGGACCTTAAAAAAAACTGTGAAAAGTATATACATATTCAGAATAGCCCAGCAAATCTCCATTTTGATTAACTTAGTACAAGCTGCATAAATAAATAGCAAGAGCGTTGAGGATAAAAATCACAGGAGAAATAGCTCTGGAATTCTTGGAAGCCAGAGACAGTGGGTGATTATTGATTTGGGCCTCCATCCAGGTGTGGGCCTCATTTATTTATTTACAAGTGCAGGTCTCTTCTGAGATTGGCCTGAATTTTCCAGGAGAAGAATCTTATGGTACTTATCTTTTAAAATCCTTTCTGCCTCCCCCTCCTGCCACCCATGCGATGTAATTGTCCTTTGCATCATAAACCACACACATCCCTAGAGTTGGCCTCCATATTATAACTATGCTTTGGGAGTCTGTTTCCATGCTTCACTTCTCATAGGCACAGCATGTGTCCTTGTGTCCCCAAAACCTAGCACAGCACCCTGCCCATAGTAGGCATTTATTAATGGCTGTTGAATGAGTGAATTCTAATCCTGGAGCCCCTTACTCCTAACATCTCAGACACAGCCTCCTGGTTACTCACACAGATATATTTGACTCTTTCCTTCAACTGGTGGCTTCGGTCAGCCCTGATTACTGATGCTCAGTGCACACCTATAAAGAGATAGGGACTTGAAATTTTAAAGGACGTGTTCTTTTTTCTACCTTTTTGTTGCTAAAATGGTGAAGATTATTATTGTTGTTGCTGTTAGCTACTCAGTGAATTAAGCAAGATTAAGCTTTTAAAAATTTTTTTGGTAATAACAGTACTAAGTAGTGACAGTTTCTTAAGCTTCTCTATTGATAACATGAGTTTTACTTTCCCTGTTTCTATTAGAAAGGCCAGTAGGTTAGCTAAGCACCTCAGGGAAACGTTCTCCAATAAAAAAAATCTCACCACTTATATCAACTATACATCTCATGTTACATAATCGTGGGGCATAAAGATTATATCTCATTTTAGTTATTTTCAAAGTAGTATTCAGAATCCATGCCCAAGCTGAAAAGCATTGACTTTTAAAAGAAAAAAAAATCTAAAGGTATATAAAATTAGAAGAATTAGCAATAAGTTGTCAACATGAAGTGGAATATATGAAGGCAAAAACGTACATTTACAAGAACCCACTTGCCCCAGTGTGTCTGACTCTTAGAGGGATCTGGACTGTCCTAGGTAAGTGGCAGGGTTAGTGCGGAGGCAGAGAAGTCTTAGAAGCTGTGAGCAGGTTCAGGACCTCTGGTTTTAACCTGATAATACCCAGACCTACCCTGAATCTATCAGAAAACTACCTGATCTTCTCAGGGGAGCTAGAATTTACCCAACCTTCCTAGAAGATAGGTAGAAATTATAGTACCTTTAGACAATCAGGGAAATACTATTAATTTGTCTTGACTCATTTCAATGATCCCAGAGCAGTTGGCTCTGGGCAGAGAGGCCATTACCAGAGTCCAAAGGAGTACAAGAAAAACGCACTATTTGGTGACTATAATCAACTACAATTTATGGTATGTTATAAAATAGCTAAAAGAGCGCATTTTGAATGCTTTTAATACAAATAAATAATAAATATAAGAGGTAATGGATATGCTAATTATCCTGATTTGATCATTGCACATTGTATACACGTATCAAAATATCGAACTATACCCCACAAATCTGTACAATTATTGGGTACCAATTAAAAATAACAATAAAAGCAAAAAGAAAAGAAAAAAGCCACTGCTAAAGTGTTGTCTTGGTACAGTGAAATTACTGAATATAGGACAATATATTTATTTGGTTTTCCTTAATAAACATTTTAGCGGTTTTCACTTTTTGTTATTAAAAAAATATAGCTATGAGGAAATATATATATAATGCATATAATCTCCTGGAGCACTATGCCAGAGTTTCTCTAGAACAATATTTTCCAAACTGTGATCTGTGACCCAATAGTAGCTTGTAAAATCAGTTCATTGAGTTAAAACTAATATTTTGAATAGATTAGAAAATACCAGAGTTTATAGCACATAATAAGCATTACTCTCTAAAACTTTTTTGGGTGTGTTTTATATGTATATGTATAATGTACATTTTAATTATGGATCTTGATAAAAATGAATATAAATGAAACACAGCAATATAGGTATATTCCTAATATAGAATTAATTAGTCATGGTGTATGAGCATATAAAGTCTCTAAGACAATATTAAATTGTCTTCCAGATTTGTTTTCAGAAAATTGACATATCCATAAATAGTTTACAAGTTTCCATCATGCCACACCTTCTACAGCAGTAATGAAAGATGTTTAAATTTTTCCTAATGTGGTGAATAAAAAAAGGCATGTCACTGTGATTTTGACATACATACTTTGATTACCAGTGATGTTGCTCTAATATTTAAGGGCATTAAGGTTTCCTTTTTGAGAAATGCCTCTTCCTATCATTTTTCTTTTGTGCTATTTGTATGATTGCTTATAAAGTTCTTATATATTTTTCATGGTTGTACACTTTAAACTTAAGTCAATTTTTACCAAACTATGGGTAAGTTTTTCAGTTCATCTCTGTTATCTTTTGGCAAAGTTGTTAATTTTCAGGTAGTCAAACAGAACATTCCTTTCTTTTTTTGGTTTGTGAATTTTGTGTTATTTTGAAGAACTTTCCATACTAAGTCATAAAACTATCATTGCATATTTTCTTCTATATTTTTTGAAGTGTCACCATTCAGATTCAAGTCTTGTGTTAATCTGAAATTGATTTCAGTGTATAGTGTGAGGTAAGGATTCAATTTCACTTTTTTGATTGAGATAATCAATTGTCGAAGCATCTTTAATGAAACAATACATCATTTCCTCCTGTATCTATAATCAGTGATCATAATGCCACTCCACATGTGAGAGTGTGTTTTGGACTTTTGATTCTGTTCTAATTTATTTTTGAACTCTTATCAAATCATCTTAATTGCTGCAACTTCCCCAGTTTTGATTAAGTCTTGATATCTGATGGATACTTTTTTTTTCAATAATGTCTCAGCTATTTTGAGGCCTTTGCTCTTCCATAAATTTTGAAAGCAGCTTAGAAGTTTCAAAAGATGTCTTTTGAGATTTTTATCAGCTGTATCTCTAAATACTACACATACTGTTGCTATTTTAAATGTTATCATTTAATAATTTATATCATCTGTTTGCTGCTAGACTATAGAAATATACTTAACTTTTATATTTGTTTTTATTCTTATAGCCACCCACTTTTTTATGGCTACTCTGTTTTCATATTTTGTCCAGCAGATATTTAAATTCTGAGGGCAACAATGATTTCATCTTCAAACTAAAAATTGTATATATTTATTCTATCTCTTATACTCATTTTTGTTTCCTGACTTATTTCTCTGAGTAGAATATTCTATACAAGCAGGTTTATCTTTGTCCTGACTTTAATGGAAATACATTTAAATGTTTTACAATTAAATACAAGATTTGCTATAGGGTTATTTGTGGATATCCTTTATCAGCTTGAGTAAGTACTCACGCACTTTAGTTTTATGAGCAGATTTAATCATGAATAGATATTGAGTCATATTGAATATTTTGCCACCTTTATTGACATAAGCATATATTTTCACAACTTTGTTTATATAAAATATAACCAATATATTTTCTCAGTGTCTATATATTAATATATTTATATATTTCTGGGAGAAAAATCAACTTGGGCATGATGTATTTTTTTAATCGTTGAAATAGTTTTGTTAACATTTTGCTTAAAATATTTACATTTGTATTCATGAGTGAGATCGGGCTGTAATTTTAAATAAAGTAATCATAAACGGTGACACCTGAATTGAGTACTTATATTAGAAATGCCATGTTTAAGTGTCTTTACACTGAATATTCACTAACTTCTGAAATTTGTGAGCTTTTATATAAAAAATAGTTGTTAAAAGTTAGGAATTAGACAAACTGATTGTGAACCCTGATTCTGTCACTTATTGATTGTGTGCACTTGATATACTTACTTTCTTTTTCTTTGCCTCAATTATTTTCTGTGAAGTGTGGACATAATAATTGTGCCTACAATATAGGAATGTTTTAAAGTTAAATCGTATTATACATCTGAAGAGCTAAGACAATACTTGGTATTCAGTTAACACTAAGAGATACTGCCTATTTTAGTTATTTTAATTTTATTAAAGCAAATTCTATATTAATCATAAGCGAGTCAACATCTTTCTATGTGTAATTTAAAATTTGGTAAATTATGCTTTTTCTAAACCTTAACTGAATTGATCTATTATTTTAAAGGTGATATTTAGAGTATTACTACTTCTGTTCTAAATTACCATTCTTAGAAATTTTCTTTTTTCTTTATATTGTGGCACAGAAGGCAGTTGGAGTTTTTGCTTGTTAATTCGTTTTGAATTCTATTTATTTATCCATGCAAGCCTCCTATCTTCCTTTTGAGAATATGGTTATAACACTTTGCTAGGGTCAAGAGGAGGTTGAGGGCTGTCCACTGGTGGGACCAGGATGAGGATGGCATTGTAGAATTCTACTGGGCCTTTGAAGAAAGTATCACTTTCTTTGAACAATAGTATACACAATGCACTTTGGATTTATCTAATGTTCTTTCCCCAGGAAGGACCAATATCTTGTAATATACTTGAGTAACTTTTCTCACTATATAACAATCTTTTCACATATTTGCCTTATTTTTTTCTTTACGGATAGTCTTACACTTAAGGTATACAGTATACATATACACAGAAAAGTAGAGTTGGAGAATGAGAATCTGACAGCTAGATAGCATAGGTTCAAATCCCAGTCTATCACCTTAGGAAAGTGATGGAAACTGTGCCTTGTTTTTTTCTCATCTGGACAAAGGATGATAATTGTTTTGGAAAAGAAATGAGTTAATGTGCTAGGAACATTAATCTAGAGCCAGCACTATGTGTGTTACCTCTTATTATCTCTATACTACCTTAGTGGAGAGAGCTTGTCTTTCGTTCAACTTTTGTGTATTATCTACCAATATAGTCCAAACATGCTTACAGCGATCTACTTAATGTTTTTCTTTAACCAATTCAAATCTTCTGTAATATAATTTTCATCCCATATTTTTGTTTAGTCTTATTAAATATATGTATTATGCCTAAAAATCAAATTATTAGGCAAGTACATAGCAATCTTATTCTCTAAACTAAATTATCTAAAAATCTTTACATTTATTTTCCCTTTTAGTAATCACAGCTTTTTCCAAAAATTGATTTTTAATGTAATTATTATACCCAAAATATTCTTTTATGGAATCTGTAAATTATATCCGTAATATCTTCAACCTGAAAAATACCTGCCAACTTAGAAGTTTATACTTACAGTATCCAAATGAGTTATATTGGATCTTGCTAAAAGCAATGTATCTGTATCAATGTCAAAATACTATGGACAACACAGTCATTATTCCAAGTCAAATTTTTATCCCTAAATCCAAAAAAATATATATATGTATTTTTCAAATAAAAGCACTGCTTCAATCTCCAGTAAATATACTTTTAGAGGAAATGAAAGTCAGTTCAATAATATCCGTGGGCACCTAATACCCTTGCATAATCACTCTGACTTGGTTGAGAAGAGTTGTTGTGTGGACATTACCTGCCTTATAGGAATGCCATGAGGATTAGAGAAATATCTGAAAAAAAATGATTCGAGCTTCTTCAGGAAAGATGGTATTCATATGAGATGGTATTTTTATTTGAATGAGTAGGAGACTGAAAGAGGATTATTTCCTGAAGTAGAAGAGAGAACTGGTGGTGAAGAAATCAAATGCTCCACCTTAAATAAGATGGATTACAGTGATATCAAAGGGACACTCAGCTGGTTCAGACCTTAGCAGCAAGAAAGAGGAAGCTGCCTCTCATCCTCAATCCAGCTAGCTTTGGTTTTTTCTGAATAGATTCACTCTCAAGGAAAGTAGGTAGCAATGGAGAACGTTTGGGGTCAAGATAGTCAACAGCGGTTGGGCTAACATAACTTATCCTCCTCTAAGTCACTCAAGATATGATACATTGCAATTTATGGAAAACTGGGAGGGATGAACACAATAAAAGTATAGTTGAGCTGCATATGTTAAAGCAAACGTCACTAGATAGGAATGACAAGTTTGCACTACTATATCTCCGATTATAAGCACACTGGTAATCTGGGCATAGGAACTCAACAAAAACTACTTAATTTTAGGGGAAATGTAGACTTTCATCCTAAATACCATCACCAAGTTAAATATACCAGCACTACTTGATGCTTGTACTGAATAGTGAAGCATAGAATAAGAGAGTAGATTTGAATTTTGTTAACGATTTTGTGAGTTTAGTTGCTGTATTAGTTAGAGCTCTCCAGTGAAACAGAATAAGGGAAAGGAGACAGAATTGGCTCACATGATTATGGGGACTGGGAAGTCTCACAATATGCAGTCTGAAAACTGGAGAACAAGGTAAGCCCGTGGTGTAATTCAGTTTGGGTTGGGTGGTGGGATGAGGAGTTCAAAACTGGGAGCTCAAGAAATGTGTGTGTGTGTGTGTGTGTGTGTGTGTGTGTGTGTGTGTGTGTGGTGTGTGAGAGAGAGAGAGAGAGAGAGAGAGAGAGAGACTTGCATTTCCTCAGCCATTGAGCTCAATTCATACCGTCAGCGGATTAGATGATGCCCTTCCACATTGGTGACAGTAGATTTTGTTTATTCCTTTACTGATTTAAATGATAATCTCTTCCAGAAACACCTTCACAGACACAATCAAAAATAATGTTTACCAGCTATGTGGGCATCTCTTAGTCCAGTCAAGCTGGCACGTAAGATTGTCCAGCACAGTTGTTTTTCTCAGTTATCACTTTCATTGCCCTTTTACTGTTTCGTTATATTTAATCATAGTGAGTTTGGCTGCAGAATGTTCTAATTTTTAATATTTATCTGCAAAAAATAACATAAAATATAGTCATGTGGATGATATTTGTTCCTAATTTATAATTCAAAGTGCAGCCTATATTGGAAAATGAAGTAAAACACAACTATGATATGAATCTAGAAAATAATTCAGAATTGATGTTACTAGTTAATAGCAGCTGAACTCCCAAAACCTTTGTGCAAAGATGAGAATAGTAGAATCTTCAGATAAATCTGAGCTTTCTAAGGTTGAATGAGGGAAGTACTACAGGTAAGGCATAGAGTAGAAAGCTTGGGCTCTGGGGCTGGTTTAGAGTTGGCTGTGTGATTTTGAGAAATTCAAAACCTCTGGACCTCCATTTCTTCACCTGCTGAGTAGGAATAATTTAGCATGAGTTTTATGTTTTACTGTGAATTGTAAATGATAATGCATTCAGAGCATTTAGCATAGGGCCTAGTAGAATTTTAGCACTCAAAATAAGCTCTTGTTACAACTCTTATCAGATGATCTTGAATGTCTTCCATGAGATTTTAGAGAAGGTATAGCCACAAACTTACAATATCACCTGTAATAAGTGTTATGAGAAGTTAATGGAAGGAAAAACAATGCAAACATAAGTATGGTATCTACAGGATGCATTATCAGAAAAAAATAGGTAACGTGTCCAGTATCAGAAAGCCTATATTAAACAATGAGAGTTTTCAAACCCAATGTTCTCATTTCTTCTCACTCTACCATTGTGTCATATGGCACACAGCCAAGAAGACACAGGTTATGCCATGCCACTCCATATAGGGAAGGGGCGCAGAGCCCGGCCAGAGATTAGTAAGCTGCTAACTAAAGAGGGCAAAGGGACTGATAGGGGTCACCCAAGCCCTGAAGCTGAGACTATCATAGGATGGTGGCAAAATAATTGCCTGAGACACACTCAAAGCAGAACAGAGTATGTGGCTTCTCCCTTCAACCCATTCTCTAATTTCAGGAGAGTGCTTGCTTCTTAATGATACCACTAACTAGAAGCCAGGCAACTAGGGAAACTAGAAAGTACAGTTTGCAGGCAATCAGCCACTGAGCTATGGACAAGAAGGCAGCCATGCTGCCTATTTTAGAAAAACCGAAAATCAAGGAAGTAATTTACTATTTTAAAGTATCTATTACCTATTTTTTAAAAAATAGTACAAATTCAAAAACTATAATTACGGAGAGCAGAATTCCATTCAGCTGTTACTCACATTGGATTTTATTATGATTCAAATTAGTCTTTTCTGGAAGGAGGGGAATGTCGCTACATATAATT
>CAUYQG010067474.1:0-10874 GCA_963574415.1 Tarsius wallacei | reverse complement strand
AATGTGATACATATACACGATGGAATACTATGCAGCCATAAAAAAAGAACAAAATTATTAACTTCACAGCAACCTGGATGGAACTAAAGTCTATAATACTGAGTGACCTCTCCCAGAAACAAAGATCTGAGTATCACATGTTCTCACTCATATAGTGGACCTTGAACATCTATTGTAATACTATAAGAAATGGACTTATAGTGTTGGGAAACTGTGGGGGGGGGGAGGGAAAAGCAGGTGGGATTAATGGTAGTCAATATCTGCCTGGGGACAGGGAGATACCCCTTATCAACAAGGGTGCCTGCACGAAGCATATTTGTATACCTAGCCCTTAACTGTACCCCATAATATCAAAATAAAAAATATTGATGAAATTGAAAAAAAAGGAAAAAAAAAAACCAGAAAGAAATAATTATAACAAACCAAAATACAATGGTTAAGAAAATCCATTGCCCACAAAAGTTGAATTGTTAATAAAGAAAATACAAGTAAGAGATATGAAAAGGTAAAGAAGATTGACAGACCACTGGCCCGATTAACAACAAAAAAGAAAGAAAATTCAAATAAGTGGAATTATAAACAAAAAAGCAACATTACAACTGATCTTACTAAAAAGGATTCTCAGAGATTAAGCATATATATGCATGTAAACTAGAAAACCTAGAGGAAATTGATAAATTCCTAGAAAAACACAACCTCTAAAAGTTCAAAAAAAAAGAATTTGAAGCCCTGAACAGATGAATAACAAGTTACAAAATTGAATAAGAAATAAAATGTCTACCATCCTAAAATTTTCTGGACTAGATGGATTCATAGATGATTTCTACTAGACATATATTGAAGAGTTGGCATCAATCTTAGTGAAATTATTCCAAAAAAATTGAGTAGGAACTTCTTTATAACTTACTTTAATAAGCCAATATCATCCTGATACTAAAATCTGGCATAAATAAAAGAAGGAAAGAAAACTACAGACCGATGTCCCCGATAAACATAAATGCAAAAACTCTCAACAAAATACTAGAAACCTACATCCAGCAATACATTAGAATATTATTAACCATTATCTAGTGGGATTTATGCCTAGAAAGCAAGATTGGTTGACCAGACACAAATCAATAAACATGATTCACTGCATAAAGAGAATTAAAAAAAGGAAAGACATAATTACCTAAGCAGATGCAGAAAAAGCATTTGATAAAATTTAATATTACTTTACGATAAAACCCTCAGCCATCTAGGCATAAAGTAAATACACTTTAAAATAATAAGAGCCATCTATGGTAAATTTGCAGCCAATGTCATGGGCAAAAGTTGAAAGCATTCTGCCTAAGAACTGGAAGAAGACAGGGCTGTTCACTTTCTGCTATGTCCTGTGTGGCTGGGTGGTAAAGAATCCTGAAAGAGGAATGGCACGGTATAACACAATTCACAAAACACTTTCAGAACTAGAAGGTGGGGGATGTAGGGGGTACTTTTCTCACAGGAAAAAGGCCCTGAGTTTCTTACCCATCAGACTTTTATTAGTAAAAAATGAAGTAGTTAAGTAAGCCTTCAAGGACAAAGTGCAGACAGTGCAAAGAAAACTCCCTGTTTTGATCTTAGAAAACTTTTGTGATAAAGAGTGACTGTTTACAGAATATAGTGCAGCTGTTTGCAAGACAATGTATAACTTTTCATCTATTCTAACACAACAGACACTACATCTTTAAAACTTACCTCGACATACATGCCTATCTGACTTTGCCATCATAGGCATTCTTGGCTGGTTGTGACTTTGCACATATGCCAAGTATGTTTTCAGCAGAGATCAAGCAGGGTGGTGGTTTCCAACAATTTTCATCATTCCTATAGTGCTAGAAATCCTTGCCAGAGCAATCAGGCAAGAGAAAGGAACAAAAGGTATCCAAATAACAAAAGGGAAAATCAAATTATCTCTCTTCACAGATAATATGATTCTATCTAGAAAATCTTGAAGATTTCACCAAAGGCTTCTAGAATTGATAAATGACTTAGTAAAATCTCAGGACACAAAATCAATGGTCAAAATTCAGTAGCTATTTGCTTTTTTTAAATTTAAATTTTATTTTAAAATTGTGGGGTACAATTCAGGATTAGCTAGATAAATGGTTATTGTACAGATAAAGATTGGGCCTCTCTTTTGTCCTCACTTAACCTGATTTGAGATCAGGTACCCTCACTGATGTTATGTGCCCCTCAAAATCAGTCACTTTTCTATACACCAACAATGTTCAAGATGAGAACCAAATCAAAAACACAATTCTATTTATAATAGTCATAAACAAATAAAATATCTGGGAATATATTTAACTAATGGGGTGAAAGATATCTACAATGAAAACTATGAAACACTGCTGAAAAAAATTAAAGATTATAAAAAGATGGAAAAACATTTAGTGCTCATGGATTAGAAAAATAAATATGTTAAAATGTCCATACTGTCCAAAGCAATCTACAGATTTAATGTAATCCCTAGCAAACTAGTAGCATCGTTTTTCACAGAATTAAAAAATCTTAAATTCATATGAAAGCAGAAAGCTTGAATAGAAAAATCAATTTTATGCAAAAAGAACAAAGTTGAAAGAATCACATTACCAGACTTCACACTTCTACAAGGCTACAATAACCAAAACAACATGGCGCTGGCACAACAGTAGACACATAGACCAATGAAACAGAATAAAGAACGCAGAAATAAAGCTTCTCATGTACAATCAACTGATCTTTGACAAAACCGAGAAAAATAGGCATTGGGGAAAGGGCACTCTACTCAATACGTTGTTCGGGGAAAACTGGCTAACTATATGCAGAAGAATGAAAATGGACCTCCTCAGTTCACCATATACAAAAATTAACTCAAGGTAGATGAAAGACTTAAATGTAAGTCCTCAGACTATAAAATGCCTCGATGAAAAAACCTAGGAAACACTCATCTGGACATCAACCTAGGCAACACATTTATGTCCAAGTTCTCAAAAGCAAATGCAGCAAAAACAAATAGGACCTATTTAAACTAAAGAGCTTCCTCACAGCAAAAGAAACTCTCAGCAGAATGGACATCCTATGGAATGGGAAAAAAATTGTTGTAAATTATACTTTTAAAGAAGGGCTAATACCTAGGTTCTATACGGAACTTTAATTAATTGACAGGAAAAGCACAAATAACCCCATTAAAAAGTGAGCAAAGAAAATGAACACACTTTTTAAAAGAATACATAAAGTAGCCAATAAACATATTAAAAATCTCAATACCACTAATCATCAGAGAAATGCAAATCAAAACCAAAATGAGATACCATCTCATAACAATCAGAACTGCTATGATTAACAAGACAATAAACAACAGATGTTGGTAAGATTGCAGAAAAAAAGGAAACACTTGTACACTGCTGGTGTTAAGGTACGTCAGTTCAACCTCCGCAGAAAGCAGTTTGGAGATTTGCCAAATAACTAAAAATGGATTTACCATTCCACCCAGAAGTCCTTGGTATATACCCAAAGGAGCATAAATTGTCCCACCAAAAAGACCTGCACTCATGTGTTTATCTCAGCACTATTCACAATAGCAACGACATGGATCCAACGTAGGTGGTAAATTGGATAAAGAAAATTTGGATAAAGAAAATTTGGTACATATACACCATAGGGTACTAAATACTACACAGCTGGGAAACTTGAACAAAATCATGTTTTTTCAGCAATGTGGATACAGCTGGAGACCATGATTCTAAGGAAATACATGCAGAAACAGAACACAAAAGACTGCATGTTCTCACTCGCAGGTGGCAGCTAAACACTGGGTACACACTGAAATAAGAAGGAGAACAACAGACTCCTAAAGAAGGAGAGAGAGGAAGGCAAGTAAGAGTTGAAAACTTAACTTATTGAGTTCCATGCTCACTATTGTGTGATGAGTTCAAAAGAAGTCCAAATCTCACCAACATACAATATACTCCCCTGCCCACATAACCCCAAATGTAAAATAAAATAAAAAGCGTATCCTTCAGAAAGCAATACAAATAACTAATTTAAAAAGAAATAAGCTGCATTTAGTTTATTTATAAGGAATCTATAGTTGAAAAATGAGGTGTTGTGACTGTTGAACCAGCTCTGTATCACAAGAATGAAACCCACCTGGTCATGGTGGATGATCCTTGAGATGTGTTGTTGGAGCGGATTTGTTGGATTCTTGTTGAGAATTTTTGCATCTAGTCTAGATTCATCAGGGAGATTGGCCTATAATTATCTTTCTTTGTTGGGTCTTTGCCAGGTTTGGGTGTCATTATGATATTAGCTTCACAGAATGTGTTGGAGAGAAGTCCATTGCTCTTGATTGCCTGGGAAACTTTCAACAAGATTGGTATCTGCTTCTCCTTGTATGTCTTTCAGAATTCAACTGGGAAGCCATCTAGTCCAGGGCTTTTTTAGCAGGGAGGTTTCTTATAACTAAGTTGATTTTCTGGATTGTTATTGGTCTGTTTAGAGTTTCAATTTTTCTTGTTTCCACCTTGGGAGGTTGTGTGATGCCAGAAAATCCTCAATTTCCTTTAGATTTTCTAGTTTATTTGCATACAGATGTTCATAATAATCTCTGATAATCTTTTGAATTTCTACAGGGTCTGTTGTGACATTGCCTTTTTTGTTTCTAATTGTATTTCTTTGGATTTTCTCTCCCTTTCTCTGTTGTTTGTTTTTTTAGTCAATCAGGCCAGGGAACCATCAATCTCATTTATCCTTTCAAAGAACCAGATTTTTGTTTTGTTGATCCTTTCAATGATTTTTTTCTTCTATATCCTGCAATTGTGACTTTATCATAGTAATTAGGATTTTTCTAATGAAATTATAATTTAGGTGATCTTGACTTTCCAACTTCCTTAGGTGTGATGTTAAGCTGTTTACTTGTGATCTGTCCATTTTAAATTTTACTTTCTCTTTAAAAAAATATTTTATTTTATTATTTTTTATTATAGAGATGCTGGGTCAAAGTCAGGGTTAACTACAAAATTAGCCTGCATTCAGGTAAAGTTTGGGTGCATAACTGTCTCTCTCTCCCACTGGTAGTGGTCTAGGTACCCTTTGCGTTGTCATGTTCCCCTCATACTCCTCCTTCTGTCCCTCTGCTAGCAATGCCCAACAACTGTTGATCACTCTCTTGTGCTAATGTGACTAGTGTTCAAGGCCCATTGATGGGTGAGAACAGACAGTATTCAGTTCTTTGTTTCTGTGATAGTTCACTTAGTATGATATGATGGTCTCCAACTTCATCCAAGTTGCTGCGGAGTCCCTGATTTTATCCCTCTTTATGGCTGCATAATACTCCATCATGTATATGTACCACATTAAAAAAAATCCAGTCCACTTTTGATGGGCAGCAACGTTGGTTCTATGTTTTTGCTATTGTGAATAGTGTGGCAATAAATATTCATGTACAGGTGTCTTTTTTGGTAGAGCAATTTATCTTTCTCTGGTTATATTCCAGGGAATGCTGGATCATATGGAAGATCAATTTTTAGTTCTTTTAGGAATTGTCACACTGTTTTCCATAGAGGTTAATGTATCTGGCACTCCCACCAACTGTGTAGAAGAATTTTATTTTCTTCACATGAGTGCCACTGTCTGTAGTTTTTTTGACTTATTAATGATAGCCTTCCTTACCAGAGTTAGGTGGTATCTCACTGTAGTTTTAATTTGCATTTCTCTGATGATTAGTGAGGCTGAACATCTTTTCCTGTGTCTTTTTGCTGCTTGTATGTAATCTTTTGAGAAGTGTCTGTTTATGTCCTTTGCCTACTTTTTAATTTTTTTTCTTTCACCTTGACTTCCTGTTGCATTTTAAATGTGAGGCCTTTGACAGTGGCATAAAATCCAAATATTTTTTCCCATTCTGTGAGTTTTCTTTTTACTCTCTTGATGGTTTCCTTTGCTATGCAAAACCTTTTCCATTTCATGAGGTTCCACTTGTCTTTCTTAGCTTATATGTCATTTACTTTTGGGGTCTTAGTCAAGAATTTGTTGCCTATTCTGGTGTGCATAATGGTTTTCCCTATGTTTTCTTCTAGAATTCTTATTGTTTGAGGTTTCACCTTTAGATATTTAATTTAGAGTTATCTATTTAGAATTTACTTTTGTATATGGTGATAGATAGGGATCCAGTTTCATTCCTCTCCATGAAGTTAGCCAGTTTTCCCAGCACTGTTTGCTAAATATGGCCTCCTTTTCCCAATGATTGTTATTGGTGGCTTTGTCAGAGATGAGTTGACTGAGATACCTAGTTCTTGCTTCCAGAATCTCTGTCCTGTTCCATTGGTCTATGTGCCTATTCCTGTATCAATATCAGTTAGTCCTGGTTACTGTAGCCTTGTAATAAACTTTTAAGTCTGGAAGTGTGCTGCTTCCTGCTTTGTTCCTTTGTTGAGAATTGTTTTGTAAATTTGTGCTCTTTTTTGTTTCCATATGCATTTATGTCACTTCCTGGTTATGAAAAATGATGTTGGTGATTTGATGGGTATTACACTGAATCTGTAGATTGCCTTGGGTAGGAGGGACATCTTGATAATATTGATTCTTCCAATCCATGGGATATTTTTCATTTACCTAGCAAAAACTAGGTATCTCAGTCCATGGGATATTTATCCATGGTATATTTTCCCATTTGTTTGTATTATCCTCGACTTCCTTGAGTAGCATTTTGTAGTTCTCTTTTACATCTCTGGTTAGGTGGATGTCAAGGAATTTTATTTTTTTGTGGCCATTGTTAATGGAATTAAAAAAAATTGGTTCTCTCTTGCTTGTTGCTAATTTTTAGAAATGCAACTCTCTTTTTCACGTTGATTTTGTACCCTGAGACTTTACTAAAGTGGTTTATCAGGCTTTTGATAGACTTCCTAGGGTTTGCAAGATATAGAATTATATTGTCTGTAAAGGATAGCTTAACTTCCTCTTTTCTAATTTGGATATCCCTGAATTCCTTCTCTTGTCTGATTGTTCTGGCTATGACTTTCAGCACACTGTTGAATAGGAGGGATGACAGTAGGTATCCTTGTCTTGTTCTAGTTCTTAGGGAGAATGCTTCTGGCTTCTGACCATTAAGCAAAATATTGGCTGTAGATTCATCATAGTTGGTTTTTACGGTTTTGAGGAATATTTATTCCATGAGTAGGCATGCTAGGGTTTTCATTGAGAAAGGATGTTGAATTTTGTCGAATGCTTTTTCTGCATCTAACGTATAATAACATGGCTCTTGGTTTTACATGTGTTAATGTGCTGGATTATGTTCATGGTCTGCAAATGTTGAACAAATCCTGCATCTTAGGAATGAAGTCCACCTGGTCATGGTGGACAGTTCTTGAGATGTGTTGTTGGACCTGATTTGCTAGAATCTTTTTGAGAATTTTTCCATCTGTGTTAATCAAGGAGATTGGCCTGTAATTCTCTTTTCTTGCTGGGTCTTTTCCAGGTTTGGGTATCAGGATGATGTTAGCTTTATAAAATGAGTTGGAGATAATTTCATAGCTCTCAATTTCCTGGAATATTTCCAGTAAGATTGGTATTAATTCTTCCTTCTATGTTGTATAATTAAACTGGGAAACTATCTGGTCTCGGGCTTTGTTGACTGAGTTGATTTCCTGTATTTGTATTGGTCTGTTTATAGTTTCATTATCATTCTGCTTCAACCCTGATGGGTCATGTGATATCAGAAAATTCTCCATTTTTTGTATTTTCTAGTTCCTTTGCATACAGATGTTCATAGTAATCTCTGATAACTTTTCAATTTTGGGGGGACCAGTTGTTACTTTGCCTACTTCATTTCTAATTGTGTTTGTTTGGACTTTGTCTCTGTCTTTTCAATCTGACCCAGCGTCTATCAAGCTTATTTATTTTTTCAAGGGCCATCTTTTTTCTTGTTAATACTTTCTATGATATTTCTGTCTTCTGTATCCTGTAATTGTTATTTTATCTTAGCAATATGTATTTTTCTATTGAAATTAAGATTTAGATGATTTTGTCTTTCTAGTTCCTAAGGTGCAATGTTAGATTGTTTACTTGTGATCCTTCTATTTTTTAATATGTGCATGAAATGCTATAAATTTTTCTCTTAACACTACTTTCATGGCATCCCCGAGATTCCAATAAGATGTGTCCTTATTTTCATTTGTTTCCAGAAATCCTTTTATTTCACTGTTGATTTACATGTTGGCCCAGAAGTCATTCAGCGGCATGCTGTTTAGTGTCCTTATCCTTGTGTGTTTCGGGGGGATCTTGTTGGAGGCAATATTTATTTTTATTCCACTTTGATCTGGGAAGATGCATGCAATTCTTTTGGTCTTTCAAAATTTAGTCACATTTGATTTATGTCTGAGAGTGTGATCACTCTTGGAATATGTTCCATGCGCTACTGAATATAATGTATACTCTATAGATGTTGGGTAGAGTATTCTGAAGTTGTCTATAGAATTCATTTGATCAAGCATCACTTTAAGGTTCCAGTTTTTTTTGTTTTGCCTCAATATATGTCTAAGGCTATCAGTGGGATATTTGTGTCTCCAACTATGATTGCATAAGCGTCAATATCTTCTCTTGGTTTACTTAGCAGTTGTTTTATATAACTTGGTGCTTCTGTGCTGAGTGCATATATGTTTAAGACTGCTATATCTTGCTGGTGGATTGAACCTTTTATCATTATGTAATGTTCTTCTTTTAACTTTTGATAGTTTGAAGTCTGCTTTGTCTGGTATCAGAATAGTCACACCAGCTTTCCTCTGTTTTCTGTTTGGTCTGAAAGATTACTTTTCAGCCTTTACCTTTGAGCCTGTCTGTTTCCTTTGTAGTGAGACGAGTTTCCCTGAGGAAGCAGATTATTGGATCGTGCTTCTTTTTCCAGTTTGCCTCTCTACTTCTCTTCAGTTTGTGCATTTAGTTCATTCACTTTCAAAGTAATTATAGAAATATGAGAGTTCACCCTGGTCATAGGGCTGTTAGAAAGTTGCTTTACTTCCTTTTCACTTTTGTATTTATATATGTGTGTATTTTTATTTTTGTGACTGCTCTGCATGCTCTGTTAAGTCTGCATTTGCCTGTACTTTTATGATGGGTATGATCTTTTTTTGGTTGTTGTTGGTCACTTCTTTTTTAAGCATCTCCTAAAGGGCTGGTCTGGAATTGGCATATTCTCTTAGAGACTGGATGTCTGATAGGATTTTAATTCTGTATTAGTGATGAGCTTAGCTTGGCAGTGTAGAAAATTCTTATGAAATTGCTTATCTTTATCAATGTTAAAAATTAGATTCCAGTTCCTTCTGAAGTGATTCTGATGGGTCTTTCCTGGTAGGTGGTCAGCTCTTTCTCTCTCGCTATCTTTAATTTTTTTTTCATACTTACTTTGTGGATGCTGATTGCAATATGTCTTGGAAATGGTCTTCTCATGTGAAAATTGCTGGGGTTCTCAGACTATCCTGTGCTGGAATGATCACTTCCCTAGTAAGATGTGGGAAGTTTTCTTGAATGACCTCATGAAATGCTTGTTTTATAGTGTTGTTAGTTTCCTTTTCTGCTTGGGATACCAATCAGGTGTATATTTGGCTTCTTGACATGGCCCCACATTCTTGAATACTTTGTTACTTCTTTTTGAGTTTTTTTTTCTGTTTTTGACAGACTGACAGTTGCATTCTTATACACTAGCAAAAAGCAGGCAGAGAAACAAATAAAAAGCACAATCCCATTTACAATAGCCACCAAAAAAATAAAAAAATAAAAGAAATATCTCGGCATCTTCCTATCATTATAAGTTCTTCCCACTTTATAAAAAAGATCTTCCCTCTTTATAAGTTCTTTTCAGTTTTGTGGCTCTGATGCTAATCAATGACCCTCTGTCCTAGGACCTCTTCTGTCATTCATTGTAGATCACTCAGAGAGACAGGGAGGGGCATTCCCTTCTGCTCCTTGCTCCACCTTGTGGCAGAATTCTTTGCTGTAGATTTTATCTCACACTTTTAAACTGGTAAGTTTTTTTTTAACCCCTGTTTTAAGGACTTTGTGGAAAGCAGGTGAGGGGATAGACTCCTTTCTGCAGTTTTTGGTTTGCAGCCCAGAAGCCTCCCTAGCCAGGAAAGTCTTTGCATTTCTTTGTGTCATCCCCTCCCTATTCAAGTTCATTTTTTGCTCTTGAAAAAATAGTGAGCTCTCTGCCTCATGGGGCAAGGGAGGCATGTGAGGCTATGAGGCAATTCTTCATGATCTGGTGAGTGAGTTGTGTGCCAGCTGCTGGGCACCAGCACCAGCCAAGTTCAATCTGCGGGCAAGCTTTCCCAGCCTGAGAGCTGGCCGCCAAGCTTTGCTGGTGAAAGATGTGCTGTCGTCTGAGAGTAGATTTTGTTTTCCATTTCATTTTGGCTCTTGTCACCAGCTACTGTGCCCTGACCAGGACTCCTCCCACCTGGGACCAATGACTGGCACAAGGCTGGGAGGGAGGAACAGATCCAAAGCATCTTAAGATCACTCACCCCCTCCCCCATTCACTGGGCAGGGCTTCAGTTTTTGAGTAGCACATCACAAAATGCAGGCAGACAAGTTCAGTGCAAGGCTGCAACACAGACTTTTTCTCTTTTCTTGATGTGCATGTGCAATTTAGCACATTAACAGATGTAAAACCAAGAACTGCATGATTACTTTATTAGGTGCAGAAAAAGCATTTAAGAAAATCCAACATCCCTTTTTAAAAAAACCCCTAAAAAAGATACCTGCACACGTATGTTTATCGCAGCATTGTTCACAATAGCAAGAACCTGGAAGCAACCATGCTGTCCATCAAAAGAGGACTGGATCAAAAAAATGTGGTACATATACACGATGGAATA
>CAUYQG010067472.1:0-23900 GCA_963574415.1 Tarsius wallacei | reverse complement strand
TAGACCAATAAAGTTTAGGTGAGAAAAATGATTTAAAGAAGAAGCTAGGCACCATTTCAAAGCTAACAACCCGAGAGAAAGGAGATATAGAGTTTTCAGAATATCGTAGGGTTATATGAAAGGCTGACATCAGAAGCATACAAACAAATGGTCAAATGAGAAATGTTTAGAAACACCTTCTGGTAGGTACCACCAAGAATCACCATAGCAAACCAGTGCACAATCTGGTACAATTACAAGACTATGTATTAGTACTGGTTCTCATGTTTAGGTTATAGCATGCTTTCCTTGCCGTGCATCAGTCAGAAGCTGCAAGTAGAGCGTGTTGTCAGAAGTGCATGCTGTCGGGGTGAGGGACGCACTCCTCATCAACAAGGGTACCTGCATAATGAACATTTGTATACCTAGCCCTGAATTGTACCCCACATCTTTAAAATTAAAAATTAAAAAAAAAATAAGTGTACACTGTCATTCACTGTCATTCTACATGTAAGAGGGAAGAGTGATAAGGCACCATTTAACGATAGTCTAATACTCCAGGAAATTTCTGTTGAGCAGTAAAGAACAGGAATTATTTGGGAGTAGGTGATAAATTGAAATGTCTTTTGGAAACAGAACAAGAATGTCCTCAAGCACTTCTTTACTGAAGGAAACCAAGTATCTCTCAGTGGCCAGACCCTTCTGGAAAATTCCTGGTCCAAAGCTACTCCTAAAGGGGAGCTGCTCAGATTCTGGTAAGAGAAAGAACGGTGCTGAATCCTAGGCTGGGAATGGTCCCAATAAATAAACAACTTGGAACCACAGTAAAAATCCCCTGTGCCCTCTAAACGCAATGCACAGCAACGTTCCATTTCATTGGGTAGTGGGCTGAAAGGGAAGAGGCTGCGGATTTTCCGAGAGTAGCTTCTGGGGGAATCATCACTGACACCCACACAGGAAGCCCTCCATTTGGAAACTTGACATGTCTTGTCACCTCTTTTTACATATAAAACCAAAATACGCCTTTGTCCTAACAGTCCTTACCTCAGGAGTTCTACCTGCAGAACAGGCAAATTTTTCCTCTGACTTATCCTCCAGGCCGCCTTCTGAGAATCAGAAGAGAACAACCAACTTCGATCATTTGAACAGGGTGCATCCACCAACACCTAGGACCAAAAAAGACAAACGAGGCCAATACACACTGACCACACAGTCTCAGTCACAAAGTACACAGAGTAGCAACGTAAAACGCGACAAGCACACAGCAAATGAATAAAAATCCTTCTTCTGAAACTCAAAATATGCCACAATAAGTCCTTCTTTGTGAAATTTCCTCACTAACACTTTTTAGAAAAATTTCCTTTCAGTGTTTGTTGTTTCAGTAGTGGGAAGAGGAGAAAACTAAAGTCTACCTATGTCTACTAATTTGATATTCTTGACGACAACAGCAAATACTTTTCCAAAAGTTCCTCATTGTAAACAGTTACTATAGTTGTGAATTCATTTATTTTTAAGAACTAATATTTCAATTTCAGTTTACTGAAATGACCTCTTTTTCTTCAGCTGTCACACTCTGATATGAAATGTTACTGAACTGAAGCAATGCAGTGCCCATGTTTGTGTACTGACCCAAATAATATCTGATCTTTTCCTGAGTATCTCTGAGGTACCTGGAAATAGAAAACATTCTATAATCCCCAATCCCAGTGTCGCCGCTTCCTTTGAACCACGTGGACCATCAAATGAAAACTGCTTCCGTGTTCACTTTATCAAACTCTCCCAATGTTCTGAAAAACCGTATCAGGCTCTGTCTGGGAGCAGACGGAAAATAACAACAACAAAGCAACATAATAGTGGTATCATTGGGAGTCCATCAGTTTGTCAAAATGTAATAAAAGTACCTTGTCAAATGTTTCAGGCTGGGCATCTCCCATTTCTCTGCCATCCAATTCAGACACTTTAATTACATTTATCAAAGGCTGTGGGATGAAAGATTCTAGTGTCTGCCTCAGCCACCTCAATCTCAGACCATCGTATTCATTACAATGAAGATAACCTAAATATAAAGGATTAAAAAGTTTCAAATGAAGGCAAAGGTATCATTAAATTTCTACTTTCCGTAAATAAATTTCAGAAGGAAATCAATGTACCATAATTATGCAGAAATAGGGTTCAGAGGTAAACATTTAATTGTTTTATGCATTAGAAACAAAAATACACCTACTACATAAAACATTTACAACAGTCATGCCTACACAGCCTCTCGCTGTCAGTATTTGATCAACCAACTTTAATTTTGGAGGTAAAACCTACAGAGAATTATGGATTTCTAAAGCTCTGCTATACAACCAGTACTTCAGACACAGGTCTCACCCTAAAGTGCTAACTTGTAAGAGTAAACAATATATTACATAAATATACACACAGAAAGAGAGAAAGATAGGAGATGTAAGTTCAAATTATGAGCTGGGAGACTTTAGGAAAGTTTCTTAACTCTTCAAGAGATTCCTTATCTCTAAAATGGATATTGTGCCTAGCTACCTTACAGAGTTGCTGTTAGGATCAAATGTGGTAACCTTAGCAACACTTCTAGCATAATTCTGCAAACATTGCAACAACACAGGTTCATAATAATTACTAACAATTCTTCGGTCTTCATTATGTGCTAGGCATAGTTCTACACTCCTTACATGTACTAACAAATTTAATCTTTTAGGAGAAAGACAGAAACTGTTATTACTCCTCTTTTGACTGATAAGGAAACTGAGGCTAAGTAGCTCGCCCAGGTTCACACAGCAGGTAATCCAGACAGCTTAGTTCCAGAGCTCTGCCCACTCTTTAAACACCATGCTTGCGGCTTCTTAATACAGACAGCCCACAACAAATGATCCAGAAACAGCTGTTCTGTTTTTCTTTTATTGATATAAATGTTTAAAGCATAAACCTAATATGTATCAGATATATATGTGCATACATATATATATATACACACACACACACTCCTATTTATGTGCAAGCATATCCTTAAATGCCTAAAAATACAAAGGTAGAACACTAAAAATTACCTGAAACCTACTGTCTTCAGATAACCACCATTTAGTTTGATAAATAATCACACCATATTTCTTTATGCTCACATATAAAATCTGAAGTACACAGACTTATATCATCGTATTTATGGTGTCATTCCCCCTTACTCTTCATCTACCCCCCTCTACCAACTGCCCCATCAAAAGTAACCTATGGTATCAACCTGATAAACCTGATATGCGTACACCCCAACATACAGACTGATGTCATCACACTTCTCTGCCTCCTTACTCTCCAACAACATCAGTACCTCAGAGGAAACGCTCCCAGATGGACAACTGGTAAAGATGTAAATAAACTTCAAAGGCCACTCAACAGTACATGAACAGATGCAGATGTGGCAAACCATTTCCCTGCAGTTGTGTGTTCACGCTTGTCACTGAAACACTCAGCAAACACCTTTACACAGCCATCCTTTCAAAGGAGTGCTTTTATTGCCATGGAGTAGTACCACTGGAGTGGACAGGTTTGAGTAGGGGAACTTTTTTTTTTTCTTTTTTTTGAGTTGGAGTCTCACTCTGTCGCCCAGACTGGAGTGCAGTGGCCGCTCCCAGCCACCGCAGCCTCGACCTGCTGGGATCTGGCGATCCTTCCGCCTCAGCCTTCCAAGTAGCTGGAACTACAGGCGCGCGCTACCACGCCCGGCTAATTTTTTGATTTATTGTAGAGATGAGGTCTCGCTTGCCCAGGCGGGTCTCAAACCTGCGGGCTCAAGCAATCCACTCACCTCAGCCTCCCAAAGGCGTGGGATTACAGGCTGAGCCACCGAGCCCGGCTTAGGGGAACTTTTAGTTTCAATAAATACTACCTTGTTCCTTCACCAAGCCCCACAAGAAGTGTGACTGTGATATGAGATGGGCTGTGATGTTGCTGTATATTAAGCTGCAGTTCCTCGATCTCTAGCACAACTGAGCACTTCTTCATTTGACTACTGGCCATTTGGGTTTGTTTCTCTAGCAACTGCCTATTCTTATTCTTCGCCTATTTTTTTGTACTGCGCTATTTATATTGTTCTTGTTAACTAGTAAGACATTTTCATATTATAAATATTAACCCTTTATCTGCCATCTGATATACAAATGCTTTCTAAGCTGCCTTCTGAATTTCTTTGTTTCCTTTATAGCACATAAGTTTCACAATTTTTTTGACAGTCAATCATATCACCCTTTCACAATTTCTAGGTTTTTTGGTATTATTTAAGGTGGTCTTCTCGACCATTTTCAGGTCTGATTTAACTAAACGTTCAGACTTTCAAAGGCCACATCTGATATCATTCTACAAAGAAGGACAGAAATTTCAGCTTTCCAGGAGGGCAGGGTGAGGCATTCTTTCTTCACAAAACACCTTACATAGTTCACACAGGAGGTCATTCAGGTGCAAGAAGATGAGGCTTACGTTGGGGCAGATGCAGGAACTGTCTGTCCTGGCATAAAAGCTTCATGTCCCACAGGAACCAACACTTAACTACACCATAGGCACAACTTCCAGAATCCTCACAGGAACGCACCCTGTTAATAAGAATCACTGCACCCAAGAAGACCAAGTATGGCATCTCTATCAAGTCTCTAGGGTTTATTTATTCTTTCTCCCAAGGCACCTGCAGTTTACCAATCAGAATCATTTTTATCATAAGTGATGTCACCTAGAAGCATAGTGACAATCTCTTTCAGGTTACCAAGAAAACTATGCTACAAAATTAACTGAAGGTCAAAATCTAAGGTACAAGGGAAGAAATTTTTGTAAAGCCTTTGCTCAAATACATATATGCATTTACACATTAGACTTTTTTTTCTGATTGTCACCCCACTGTTAAAAAAAACTTTTAATGACTTCCCATCATCTACTCAATAAGGTTCAAGTGCCTAATCTTTAATTCAAAGTCCTTAATAGTGAGACCTTAAGACAACCTTTCCTTCTTCTGGGGGCGGGGGGGGTGGGGGGTGGAGTCTTACTCTGTCACCCAGGCTGGAGTGCAGTGGCATGCTCACGGCCACGAAAGCCTCAACCTGCTGGGCTCAGGTGATCCTTCTGCCTAGCCTTCCAAGTAGCTGAAACCACAGGTGAGTGCCACCATACCCAGCTAATTTTTTTTTAAATCAATTGTACAGATGAGGTCTCACAAAGTTGTCCAGGCTGGTCTCGAACTCCTGGACTCAGGCAATTCTCTCACCTCTGCCTCCCAAAGTGCTGGGATTACTGGTGTGGCCACTGCGCTTGACAACACAACCTTTTGATGCTCATCTCTTCACTATTTCACCAACATACTTTGTGCTCCACCAAACTTGATCGAGTATTGCATTTCACATACTTTGTATGTAGCACAAAGTACCTCTCCTTAAGTGCTTAATATTGTTTATCTCATAGGAGAGATGTTCATGTGCACAGTTTACCTTTTCTACTACCAGGGCTCCAGATTTCTATACGGGAGGTGCTCCGGAGATGGCCTCAATTGTGTTAGAAAGAGGAAAGGAGTAGAAACTATCGTAAAGCACACTTGCACAAACAGTATACATTTTTATATTTAGTTTGCGTGATCATTTTGGGCGGCTTTTGGAGGACTCACAAATGGAGCTTAAATAGATGTCTAGTCTGAAATCATTAGAAAACAATGTAAGACAAGTTTGTGTTAAGGAGGAAGTATAATTTTAGGGAAGCAAAAGTGAGAGAAATAAAAGAAAGTAAATCATGGAGGGTGCACAGATATAAGAGAATCTGTAATCAAGCTGTTTCTCAGGATATCTGTAGAGTCTGAAATTACAGAGCCTAGAAGAAAAGGAGGGGTTAGTGGAGCAGGGAGGGAGCACAAACGATCTGCAGTCTTTCTTGTCTCCTTCCTCTCATGGCTAAAGTCCACTCCAAGAGTTCCGAACTCCCACCTGCTTTGGGTTTGCGTACCTGGACCCACTAGGCAACTGCTAAAAATGCCAGGCAGTACCCACAGCCAGATACTACGAGCACACAGGTGTGATCATCAGTTGGAGCCCAGCCAGAGGCTCCACATTTCATGGCAGTGGTAGTATTAGCAACAGACAATGTGTGGATGGTATGAGCCTTTGCTAGGGTTTCTCCAGTCCCTAGAAACAGTTCAAGCAGCTCCAGCCTTGAGGTGAGGCATGAGAGTAAAGATGAAGCCATAGACATCTACAGGGATGCGAAAGCTGGGTCCAAGACAGCTCCCAAAGTCACAGACATCTTAATCATTTCTCTATCCCTCACCTCTATACCTACCATCCAATGCCTTGCACATAGCATGTGCTTGATTTGAAACATGGCATTATAACAAAGAATATTTATATCACTACAACTGAAAATCAGGGCAGCTTTTCATTAAATTATAGCTTGAGTCAAGATTCTCAATTCAGCATTTTAAAATAGCTCCCAGCTGAATTATTGCTTTATGTTATATTATTGTTTTGCTTAGATGTAGATTTTATTTGAAATGGTCTAAGGTTGGTTAACTTAAAAATAGGCTATAGAAAGTGTCACAAAGCAAGTGTCATATATATACTAATACTTACATATTGACACTTATTACGGTGAGATAATTAATTTTATGCTTAAGTTGTCAAAAATAAACCAAATCTTAATACTTTTCCATCTAAGCAGGATATGGGGTGAATTTCACAAATCCCAGAGAGTCACTGAGGCTTGAACATCTGTACACAGCAGCATCTGTCCAAGGAAAGGAACTGAAACTGGCAGCTTCACTCATTCACTTATTTTAGAACGCCTAACTCAGAAAACAACCATCTTGCCTCATTTCCAGTGCTTCTGTACTCTTTGGAGACAGAAGGTGTCATTATGATTGCTTTCTGTGTTCCTCTTGAAGGACATAACATGGGTTTAATATACTCAATGAGCAGCCATACCTCCCATGTGTTTGTTGGTTTTCATTGTTTAAAATCTCCTCTATTAAAAAGCGAAGTTTTTTTCATTTTCAAAATCTTTGGACTATCACTTTGGCTAAATAAGTAACTTTTTACAATGATCTGTAATCCTGTGTTTTAACACTATGCTTTTAAAACCTTTAATACTTAGGCCAGGTGTGGTGGCTCAGTCTGTAATCCCAGCACTTTAGGAGGCCAAGGCGAGAGGATAGCCTGAGCTCGGGGGTTCGAGACCAGGCTGGGCAACTTGGTGAGACCCCCCCCCCAGCTCTACAATCAAAAAATAAGCCGGGCATAGCAGTGCACACCTGTGGTTCCAGATACTTGGAAGCAGTGCACACCTGTGGTTCCAGATACTTGGAAGCCGGGCATAGCAGTGCACACCTGTGGTTCCAGATACTTGGAAGGCTGAGGTAGAAGGATCGCCTAAGTCCAGCAGGTCGAGGCTGTGTTGGCCATGAGCATGCCACTGCACTCCAACCTGGGTGACAGAGTGAGACTCCAACTCACACACACACAGAAAAACCTTTAATACTTAAACTCTACAGGTTTTCAATTCACTCTCTCTAGGGTGGAGCAAGAAACAAAAGCTTCAAGAACCGCACCTATCCCACACCCTCCTCCTAAACTGCCTGCAGGCCAGGTAAATTGATTTCTCTCATAGCGGTTTGTGATCAGCTATAGGACTTTTTCACTGCCAAATGGCTGATGACTTTAAAATCTCCTTCCAGGATTACTAATTATTTTTATTAAAATTTAAGGTACTATTACCCTGTCAAAGATAGAAGGCCAATACCATCTTTCCTCCCACACCTCCCATTAAATGTAGAGAGATGCCAATCTTCAATCTCCAGAGGGAAAGTTTTCGGGGCTTCACCCTCTTTAACTAACATATCAATCATTATGCTACCTGTTTTAAATTCTCTTGTTCATTATTATTTCCTACAATTTAAACTATAACCTAACTATGTGTCTGTAAACTAATGTTTTCAATTTTTTTCCTTCAGATTTTCTCAAAGTAACTGAATTTCCTTGTTAAAGTCATTATTAACAAACCCCTTATAACTGTCTATGAATTCTTATCCACAAAACCCGAATAAAGTTGAAGACAAGCTGCGGGGACATCCACATACAGACTCAGGAATTCACTGGTACAACACTGGAAACTGCTACTCCTGTAACAAGTATCAAGCTCATTGGGGTAACTATAAATACATTTTACCAGACATCAAAGCCTGACTATGTCATAACATCGGCTATAATGGCCTTTATTACAGTAGTATTAATTTTAATAGTATATACTTGTACACAGTGTTTTGTATACAGACACTAAAGATGCTTGGCAACTCCATTGAGCTTCTATCCTCCCATTAGTCCCTCTTACTCTAGACAGGTGGGGACATCTCTACAACCCTATTCGGCAGGAAATAGTTACAGAAGCCTGACCTTCATCCCTGTTCCCATATATAAATAAGAATATTTGAAAATAATGAGAGGGGGAGATGAAAGGACATAACACGGATTTAATATAGCCAATGAGCAGCCATTTTAACAATGCCTAAATCTTATGTTTTTAACATTGCCTAAATCTCATTTTTCTCTAGTAGTTCACTTAACTTACACTCTAATCACTAGGCAAGGACAGAACCGATTTCTCAGAGGTAGCTATTGATAATTGTTTTACAACCCTCCTCCTCAGCTTGGTTTGTACTAATTAGATTTTCTATTTCAAGTATTTGCCTCTACCATAAGTCCCAGCTAACCTTATCAGCCCTTTGTGACACAGACCAAATCACCATGGCAGCAATCACGTGACTAGCCCACCTATCTACCTGCTGCCCATCACCTGATGTCAATACTTGTGCTTACCTGCCCCAGCATGATGATGTGGAGCAGACCACCACTCAACTACCTTAACAACCCGCCTCCATCAAGGGGAATGGTTAAAAGGACTACCTCAAGCAGCCATTTGCCATTGCCTTACTAGACGCTGGTGTGGCCATGTGTTCTTTGAGCCATTGCTGTTGCCACGCTTCCTGGCTTTGGACCCCTTCTCTACCTTGGGGAGGTAAAGCTCCTCTTCCTCTCTCTCTCTAATTTACTTTTTAAATAAACTATATTTTCCAATCTAACTTCTGTGCATTCTTTGCATCTTTCACGCAGCACCAGATTGCACACCAGACACCCACACCCCCGGTGGGTCTGACCTAAAATTATGAAGGCCCGTTGGGGAGTGTGACCTAACACCTCTCAATGTCAAAATTAGAATAATGATAGTGTCTTATATACTAAAAGTGCTGTGAAGGCTAATGGTAAGGTTCTTTGATCTAATTGGAAAACAATGCTACAAATTCATAAAAGAACAAAATGGTGACAATAAATTTGTTAAAATTTGGTAGATATTAGAATAAGATACATTTGAGAATACAACCACCTTAAGGCTCTGGTTTATTAAGCACTTGTTATGGATTATGCAGAGTGCTAGTTGCCACAGTCATAAAGAGGAATAAGAGGCTGTCTCTGTGCTCAAGAAGACAGGATGTGTCCAGAAAACTAGATAAGTCAGCAGTTGAGTATCACTGGGAGACCGTGGAATACAGTCAGCAAAACAGCCAGAACAGTGAAAATCTGAGTTCAGATCCCAGCTGTGCCACTTCCCTTAGGCAATTTAGTTAACTTCTCGTTGTCTCAGTTTCATCTTTAAAATAGAAATAAAAATACCCAACTTGCAGGGTTGCAGAGTTAAATGAATGGTTATAAGTGACAGTGTTTCTCAGAGCCCTAGGACCCCAGGAAGATTTATACATGGACATATACAGAAGACGTTGGATGCAGAGAATACTAAAAAAAAATTTGAAATGCACAGATTTATGCAATGTGATTAACACAGTCCTAGGAACATACAAAGTGTTCCAGAATGGTTATTTTTATTATTACCACAAAGAAGATACACCTAATGCAGCTCAGAGAAGGCTTTCCAGGAGAGTTCATTTCTGAGGTAAACCCTGAAGATGGAAAGGGGTCAGCCGTAGTGGTGCCTGTAGAATATGTAAAAAGGCCTGGAGACATGAAGGAGCAGGAAGGGGGCAAAGGCAATTCAAAAGAAAGGAGTCTTTCTAGTCTCCACTACCAAAGCTAACCAGATGTCAAAGTCATTACTGACAGCAAAGAGATTTTTATGCCTGGAGGGACATAGTCCTGGCCAAGCTGCCCACTGGGTCATCATTAGTTAATTAATAATGTTTTCTTATTTAGAACCAGAATTGTTTGCTCTTTTTCTTCCAAGACCGGGACATTCCAAAGAAAACATGGTCAGTCCATCACTATGCTAAAAGGTGAGAGAGGCTGGACCAACAGAAAAAATAGAGTAATTTTAAAAATCATCCCAAAACACAAGCTTTTTAATCATTCAAAGTTATGAGCCTCTTGGCCCCAAATAAAGGCCAATACTGATCTAACAAAATTTGGTGTATAAATGCACACTTATTGCAGCCATCTTTTCTTTTCTTTTTTTTTTTTTTTGCTTATAAAGGCTTTGATTAGCATTGCTTCTGCATTCCAAATTCAAGCACTGTAGCTAACCTAATTTGGGCTTTAAGCATCAGCATGAAGACATCTGTACTTCTTAGTAAATCATTATCATTAGTCCTACTTAGATGAAAAGCTACTTTACTTGGAACACTGCCTGTAGCTCATTGCCCTTGATATAAGAACAGGAAGATTCTTCTCCACTTCAAACTCCTAAAATATATCAGTTTGCCTTTGGTTCCTAATCAAATCAACTTTTCAACCATAAACGTGTAAAATATTTATAGCCTACTAATGAGGATAATTTAGGATTAAAATCCCCTCTCTTCAAAATGGTAACCGAATTTGACATTTCTCCTCCATCTTTTATAATACTAAAAATGCTATACCCAGAATTAATGATGATAAGGTTTGCAACTTATAAGAACAGTGTCAAAGAACACAGAGTAGAAGTAAAAACAAATACTCTTTATAACATACAATTCCATAAAACTGCAACTCAAATTAGATAATAATAAGGCAACCTTACAAAATAATCTTATTTTGTGATTCCTTACACTAAAATACAGCAAGCTTCAACAGCAGAGTTTTAACCAGAATTCTAATCCAGATAGCATATTTTCTCCTGAATATACAGTAAACGGATATACTTGTGCCAATGGCTAGTACAACACAACTCACATTTCTTATAAAACATTTTCTAATCTATTTCAACAGGGAATGCTCTCAGGGAAAGATATAAATTAGCAGTCTTCAAACTCAGATTAGCATGTCTTGGGGATACATAACAAATTTCTAAGGAATAGGCAGGCTTGGATAGTTTCAAAAAATCAATTTTCAGATCATCAACTTTCTAAAGAAGGAGAACCCCTCAGTGGGACATCTCTGTTTACTGGACCCTTCACCAACTTTACAAATGAAAAGCAAACTTCCCACCCATCTTATTATGGCAAAAAGTGTCTGGGTGTAGAAACCTCCAGAACATCAAACAAACAAGAGCAAGTTTAACACATTGGTGTCTTGGCTGAGAAAGTGAATGGGTCTAGCAAGTAGGCAACACTGCCTTTTGTAACTGAGATGGTTCCAAATTCTTTACTTTCAACAAAATCAAAAACAGACTTGAAGAGTGCTCGCCTAATAGATGATTAAAATAATGCTTGATCAGAGATCTGTATGTGACTTGGGGCTATAAATCAGAAGTTTAGAGAACCAGTAAAACAATTCTAACATAATTCCCACCACTTCCATTTTTTTACTGTGTCAGCAGCATCAGTATCTAAAAGAATAAAGCCATCACACAATAACCAGAGTTGATGCTGAACCCTGCCTTATCTAGCAATAAGTAGTATCCATTCAGGGAAATCTGAATTAGTTTTAGAAAAAAAACTCCCATCTATCTCATTAAGAAAAAAATTTAGCCGGGTGCTTTGGGAGGCTGAGGTGAGTGGACTGCCTGAGCCTGTGGGTTCGAGACCCGCCTGGGCAACTTGGCAAGCCCTCATATCTACAATAAATCAAAAAATCAGCCAGGCATGGTAGCGCATGCCTGTAATTTCGGCTACTCGGAAGGCTGAGGCAGAAGGATTGCCGGAGCCCTGCAGGTCGAGGCTGCAGTGGCCGGGAGCAGCCACTGCACTCCAGTCTGGGTGACAGAGTGAGACTCCAACTCAAAAAAAAAAAAGAAAAAAATTGACAGTGAATGTTGACTTGCTACTTTTAATAAATATTTATAAAAGTGTGTAACACTTTGGTACCAATAATAATGGTAACTATAAGGTCACTTCAAAAGAACTCTTTGTATTGTCCAACACTATATCCTTTTGCCACTTGTGGCTATGAGCACTCGAAATGTGACTAGCCTGAATTAAAATATGCTGTAAGTGTAAAATAATAAATTTTAAAGACTTGTAAGAAAAGACCCCTTAAAAACTTCGTTAAAAAACTTTACTTTCATTACATATTCAAACAATATTTTAAATGTACTGGGTTACATTTCATTACAAATTAATTCACTTGTTTCCATCTAGTTTTTAAATGGGACTACTCAAAAATTTAAAATTATGTATGAACCTCACATTATATTTCTATGGACAGAGCTGTCTTAGAAACTTATAGTCTAATGATACAAAAAAAGTGATTTTAAATGTATGTTTTTGTTGCAAAGAAGTATGACAGGGATGTCAATATAAAACTTTCAAGTATAAATATAAACATTAAAGAATACCTGCCAGTGGTGTATCAGCATTTATATTATCTGGCAAATTTGTATTCACAAAATGTTTTAGTTTTCTTCCCAATCACCTGCTAGGATTAAACAGCTGTAGAAAGATGTTATTGATACTGATTTCCTCAGCTAAGATTTCTATTTTTCTCCATAACGTCCTGGTCTTCAGGCTTCCTAAGTTTGCAAACTCAATCTTATGTTTCCCCCATAGGCTCTCAAAGTACTCTGTAACATACAGATATCAACACATTGTCAAATACTGAAAGAAAAGCACACTACCTGGAAGAGCACACTGCAACAGAGCCACCGATTTGCCTCCAGGAGCAGCACACAGGTCCAGAACCTTCTCCCCATCCTTTACTTCCAGAGCCAGGACTGGGAGAAGAGAAGCAGCATTGAGGAGATAGTATTTTTTCAGGCTTCCGCTCTGGTGTCTCTGTGCAGGCATTCGGCCCGGAGTTCTGCTAAGGTAACACTTGATGGGTGTGGGAGAGGAAGATCCGTGGAAGAGGGGGCGATAGCCCTTCGTGTGCAAATCCTTTTCCAGGTCGGAGGAATAACTGAACCGGTTAAGCAGGACAGCATATTGCCAGCACGATGGAGATGTTAGCATTTCTCTAAAATACATAAAGGAATATTAGTAGTACACACACCAGTACAATTTCATAATATGAATTGGGTGAATGTGGTCCTAGTTTTCTTCTTCACTCACCTATGAGTCTGGAGACAGGATTCGCATTCCTGACTCTTCCTTTGACCTTATGAGGCTCCCACAGGCTCAACCCAGCACTGTTATGATCCCATCTTTATTTTTCATATTAACACTTTGCTCCTTGTGGCTTTTTAAAAATTAATTTTGATCATTAAAATATTATTAATTTATGAGTTTTTGAGGCCCCTTAAATTTTGCACCAGAGAGGCATGCATGCCTCAGCCTACACTCAGCTTAGTCCCCCTACAGAATATCTTGGCAAAAAAAACATAGCCTGCCTCTATCTACCCCTAAATCTGTCACAGCTGTTTGTCCATCACTCTCTGCGAAAGAGTTTTTCTTAGAGACAAAATTTAAAACCAGAGACCACTCATATTGGAGGGAAGACTACCATCATAAAAAGGGTGTTAGAGGGAATGAGTGTTTGCTTCTGATGAAGATAAAAGGTATGGGAAACTAACTACAGTGAACTCTACAGCACCAGAGTTAATGATGCATTGAGTGGCTCAGATGATACAAAACCAAGGCTGATTTAAAAACCACTTATGGTGCAGGCTTTCCCTGGCAGCTTTACCTTCCTAAATTTGTATTCGGTCCAACAGTTAGATCTCTTGACAATCACAAGCTCACATCAACTGACAGATGATACAGCAGGAAATATTTAATTTATTTACTAGCTGACCTTTCTAGCTGAGTTATTTGGGAGCCTCATTAACCATAGTCAATTAAATAAATTCCAGCTGCTACTCACCCTGGAGTTGCCCATGTGAGGAGTGGCTGGATTGAAACGTAACACCTGCGACTGGAAGTGTGCCATGTGGAATTTCAATGTAGCGCCAATATGTGACACAGCTTTCTCCTTTCACTGCTGCCTCTACAATGGATGGTGTGAAATGGGAGCCTGACGTGTCTGTTTCAGCTATCTTGGAGAATGCAAACTCTTTCTAAAAGAAAGAGGTTTGCAAACTTAAGCATGCACCAAGGGTCTACAAAAAAGACTGCAGGGCCCTACCCAGAGCTTCTGGTTCAGCAGGCCTGAGGTAGGCCTGACACTTGCCACTCTGGCAAGCTTTCAGGTGATACTGATGCAGCGGATCCCCAGGAATATAGTTTAAATGGACCCCTGGGCCAGGCATGGTGGCTCATGCCTGTAATCTCAGCACTTCAGGAGGCCAAGGTGGGAAGATCACTAGAGGCCTGAAGCTGTAGACCAGCTTGGAAAACAGTGAGATCCTGTCTCTACGGCAAATAAATAATAAATAAAATGCACCCCAAAGGATATAGATCAAAAATAAAATCCTAAGCCTCTCAACCAACTGAATTAACCCCCTTTTGACCAAGAGAGCCCCAGAAAAACCTGAAAAGCAGAATGCCCAGCAATGATAGGAAGAGAGGTCAGATACACCTCAATTATACTCCCTCCCTTTTGGAGTTTAGGTGCAACTGATCAGCAGTAACATTGAAACAGAGGTTATAGGTCAGGCGTAGTGGTTTACACCTGTACTCCCAGCACTTTGGGAGGTCAAAGCAAAAGGATTGCTTTAGCTCAGGAATTTGAGACCAGCCTGGGCAACATAGCAATACCTAGTCTCCACACACACACACACACAAAAATTAAAAATGAGCCAGGAGTGGTGGCATGTGCCTGCAGTCCCAGTTACTCAGAAGCCTGAAGCAGGAGGATGCCTTGAGCCCAGGAGTTTGAGCCGTGATCGTGCCACTGAACTCCAGCCTGGATGACAGAGTGAGATCTCAATCAATAAAAAAGAAAGAAAAAGGGAGGGAGGAGGGAGGAGGGAGGGGAAATAAATAGAGGTTATAAGATATCAAATTCCAACTGACTCTGATACAGCACCACATGACAGCAAACCCTGAAGGAAATCAAAATATTTCACCCCAAAATATATCTGACATATTTTGAAAACCATCTCTTATGGGGGAAATTTGTGTCTTAGAGAATCTCCATTAATGCAGCCAAGCCTTCTATTTCCAGGTCTTTCCCAAGTCTAGAAGACTGACATCTTTAAGGTCTGTAAAGAGATGTTTACCATTCATTCTCTTTGAAGGCTGCTACCTGATGGCTTTACATAACAAGGGCCTTGGCCTCCACTAACCCCCTTGTCTTAACTCCAGCATTTCTTCAAGTCTTTAGACAAAGCTTTACTCTCTCAGCCAACTGCCAATCAGAAAATCCCTGAATCCAACTATGACCTGTAAGTCCCTCACCACGCCCAGCAGCCCTTGGATAATTTCTACTTCATCCTTTAAGATTTAACATATAGGATAATATACAAAGATCAGTAGTGCTCCTAAATGAATAATCCCCTTAAATAATAAGCTTAGAAGGAAATATGCGGTATTAGTAACCTTTATCAAGAGATAAGAAAGGAAACGTGAGTAAATGGAGAAACATTGTGGTCAAGTTGGAAAGACTGAATACAATAAAGATGTGAATTATCTCCAAGTTTAATACACTTAATATAATCCTAGTCAAGGTTACCATATCTATCTACATACACAACTATTTTAGAAATTATTTTTAACTGAACTTTAATTCTAAAATGCATCAGCAAGAATAAACATTCAAGAATAGCTTTGAAAATCCTGAAGAAAAAAAGAATGAACAGAGGTTTGCACTGTCTGATAGTAACCAATGGAAAGTATGCCACCATCTGTTAGCGGAGGGGTAGGCACATGATGTAGGCCAAGCCATTCCACTCTGGATATTTAAATTGTGTTTCTGACGGTTTCTCTGTTTACACATGACTCAACACTGGATAGATTTTCACCTGGTTTGCAGGGTAAAGTTAGAATGAACTGTCATAAGATTTATAATAGTAGCATTTGCAGATTTCCCTTGTTAACAAAAAAACCAACTCTGTAAAATATTTAAAGAGGAGTCTGGGTGCAGTGGCTCAAGTCTGTAATCCCAGCACTTTGGGAGGCTGAGGTGAGCACATTGCCTGAGCCCGCGGGTTTGAAACCACCCCGTGCAACTTGGCAAGACCTTGTCTCTACAACAAATAAAAAATTAACCAAGCATGGTAGCGTGTGCCTGTGGTTTTGGCTACTTGGAAGGCTGAGGAGGAAGGATCGCCTGAGCCCAGCAGGTCAATGCTGAGGTGGCCGTGAGTGTGCATGCCACTGCACTCCAGCCGGGGCAACAGAGTGAGACTCCAATTAAAACAACAACAACAACAAAACAAAAACAAAGGAGAAGCCTAAGATTTCATTGTCATCTTTCACCATTTCCCCATGTTTCCACATATCAGATTAGAACACACATTAGGCTATCAGTGGAAAGAACTCAGTGCATGCAAAGAGCTTTCTATCAAGGGCTGGCTGATTAATTCACTGCCGGAGGTCATTTGCAGACACTCTCTCCTTCATAGTTTTTCATCATATCTTCCTATTTTCTGGAAGAACAAGCTGGAACAAGTCTGGACCATTCCTTAATCACTTCCACAAGAATCTGCGTCTCTGTGGCAGCAACCGTCCCTACGCTCCAGCTGGTTTGGTTGAAGCCAGACTTCCTATTCCATTCGACAGATTATGTAACTTTTCTCATCTGTGTGCTGTATTATTCACATCATAATATCTTTCTAGGCTGTCTGCACCTATCATAGAAGAAAACCAGGAAGGAAAGCCTGGCTGGTGGTGCTGGTGGTTTTAACTGAAATCTCCGGCTGATTTGTTGAGCTGAGTCAGAGTCATGTCTGGCCGCCGACGTTGAGAAATGTGCCACAGAGAGGGAAGTATTGTCCCCAGACCGGCCCCACTCCACCGGGAGCCAGGGTAGACCCGGGGCGTGGCCCCCCTCCTGTCCCTCGAGGTGCCACATAGCTCTTCCACTCAGTACAAAGAGGAAATATGACATGATGGACGCAGAAGCTAGGCCTTCTGGCTTTGAATTCCTGCTCTATCACTAACTGGATCCGCTAACTGGGGGCAGTTATATCCATCTCCTTGGGAAAGTAAGTTTCCATCTGCATCAGTTTCCACATGTGTAAAATGAAGACAATAAGAACACATAGTTTTTCGGAGGCCAAGGTGAGGGGATTGTCTGCGGCCATGGGCAGTAGCACACGCCTGTAGTTCCGGCTACTTGGAAGGCTGTCGCAGGATTGCCTGAGGCCAGCAGGTCGACGCTGGGGTGGCCGTGAGCGTGCCACTGCCCTCCAGCCTGGACGACGGAGTAAGACTCCAATTCAAAAAGAAAAAAAACCCAAACACATAGTGCTGCTGTCTCTCTGATGATAAAGTCAATGAATGCATCTTAGGACAGTACCTGGCACATAGTAATTACTCAATAAATACTTTGTTGCTATTGTGAGATTCCCGTATGTGATTCGGCAACGGGGAATCAACTCGGTGTTGTCTGGGGCATTGAGGATTCAAAGGCTAGAAAGTTATTTTTTCTAGTTTTACATTTTGCCCAGCCCTGGTTGGTGAAAACACAGAGCGGCCTTTTCCTAAGTGAAATTGACCATGCCAAATGCCACTGGCTAAGTTCCATTAAGTGGACATCTAATGAACACCTATTAGGTGACAGACATGCCTAATTAATCCCGGGGAGATTTTGCTGTGTAATAAATGACACATCCCCCGCAGGAGAGCATGCAATTTAGTGAGGGAGACAGGCCCGTTAACAAATGATTTCAAAGAAATTTCAATGCGGTCATTATTCTCATAGGCCGAGACTACCTCAAAAAATCTACTCCATGATTCTTAGGATTGTGTCCTGCTTGTTATTGGTTTCCTCACTACTCACCTGCTGTCCTATTAATGATGAAAGGAGAGGAGAAATTGGGGAGTGGTGGTGAGGAATGAGCAGAAACATCATTATTTTGATGAAAATACCAACAACTAAGTACAAGCCAATGCCCATCGTAGAACTGCCTAATAAAACATGCTTAAGATACTACATTCCCCCCCCCCCAAAAAAAGATACTACATCCCGCACTTGTGAATCTTGAGAAGTTCCATGCAGGGATACATTTTATGATAAAGTGACCAAGCACGGTGGCTCACGCCTGTGATCTCAGCACTTCGGGTGGCCGAGGCGAGAGGATTGCTTGAGGCTGGGAGTTCAAGACCAACTTGGGCAATGTAGTGAGATCCTGCCTCTTAAAAAAATCTTATGATGGCAGCGTTTGATATCTTTTAAGAAGGTTCTAATTTCAGCGATTTTACTTTATCACCCCAGAATTATTTTTTTTAAAGAGGTTGTAACTTAGAAAGAGTGAAACTTATAAACTGTCCTTACCAGTTTGCCATGCAGATGCCTTGCTCATAGCCATTTAAAAAACAATAATATCTCCCATAATCAAGCACTCTACAGTTTAGAGGCATGTTCCCTATAATAATATCATAAGAACTTTACAAGAAAGCTGTGAGCTTGACAGAGGTGGGTATTGCTATATCCCTTCATTACATGAGTGAAACAGAGTTTCAGCAAAGGGGCGTTTCAGTTGATTGGTATTCAAGAATTCTTGCTCGTGGATCTGCTGGGTTTCTTGGAACAGAGAGGCTTCTAAGGCAAGAGGAAAGCTGACCTAAACAAGGGTGGCTCGGAAAACAGAAAGCTGATTTGGCAACCACACTGAGCACATATACACACACACTCATATATATAGAACTTTACATTTTAAAAATACAGCACTTGGCCTGGCTCGGTGGCTCAGCCTGTAATCCCAGCACTTTGGGAGGCTGAGGAGAGTGGATTACCTGAGCCCGTGGGTTGGAGACCAGCCCCGGCAACCTGGCAAGACCTCGTCTGTACAATAAAATCAAAAATAGCTGGGCATGGTAGGGCGCGCCTGTAGTTCTGGCTACTTGGAAGGCTGAGGTGGAAGGATCGCTAGAGCCCAGAAGGTTGATGCTGGGGTGACCGTGAGCGTGCCAATGCACTCCAGTCTGGGCAAAGGAGTGAGACCCCAACTCCAAAAAAAAAAAAAATACACCACTTAAAATTTTTTTTTTTTTGAGTCAGGGGGTCTCACTCTGTTGCCCAGGCTGAAGTACAGCGGTGTGATCACGGCTCATTGCATCCTTGACCTCTTAGGCTCAGGTGATCCTTCCATCTCAGCTTCTTGAGTATTTGGGACTACAGGCACATGCCACTATGCCTGACTAATTTTTTTATTTTACTTTTTTTTTTTTTTTTGTAGAGATGAGGTCTCACTATGTTTCCCATGCTTGTCTTGAACTCCTGGGTTCAAGCGATCCTTCAGTCTTGGTCTTCCACAGTGCTGAGATTACAAGCTTGAGCCACTATGCCCAACCTGTTTTATATTAAGACATGGATGCACTATTGAAAGATATGCAGGCTGGGCATGATGACTCACGCTTATAATCCCAGCACTTTGGGAGGCTGAGGTGAGAGGATTGCCTGAGCCCATGGGTTCGAGACCAGCCTGGGCAACTTGGCGAGACCTCATCTCTACAAGAAAAAAAAGAATTAGCCGGGCATGGTGGCACACGTCTCTGGTTCTAGCCACTTGGAAGACTAAGGCGGAAAAATCGCCTGAGTCCAGCAGATCAAGGCTGCAGTGGCTGTGAGCATGCTACTTCACTCTAGCCTGGGAGACAGAGTGAGACTCCAACAAAAAAAAAAAGAAAGATATGCAATCCCACAGCAGGGCTGAAACATTAAAAACCACCCTGATGACGACTTTGCCTGACAAAACTTTTAGGAGGGTGTGGTCACTGCTGTGAGAATGGCATGAATTCAAATAGAGCTGGCATCTTGGTCTTCCTGGTTCATCAAGTCAAGTGCACCATGTTCCAGAACAGCTTGCTTGTGTGTCATCGTGAACTTGCAAGTGACTGTCACTGTTACATTGGATCACAAGTGACGAACTCAGACCTTACAGGACAAGCAAGCTCCCCAGATCACCTGCCCTTGTGCTTCCTTGAGGAAACTAAACATGGAATCAGAACAAAAACTTGAAGGGAGAGATTTCATTACCTCTGCTTCCTGATGACAAATAGAGAGTAACGTTTTTTCTTCAATAAAGTGACAGGTAATGATTAAGTTAGCACTCAAAGCTCTGAACAGGGGATTCAATGATATCTTAGATATCAACAGAGCATAAGGAAAATAGATTTGCAGGCATAAATCAATCTCCATGCTCATGAAATCACAAACTGCCTTTACTGCTTCAGGCAGAATAAAAGGCAGAATTCCGAGTCTTCCCCGATGCTGCAAGTGAGTTAACTTTTTTTGACCACCAAACAGGACTAATTCCAGTCTGATTTCTAAGAAAGCGCTGTGAGAGAAACTAAAATAAGTAATATCGGCGTGCTTGTAAATCAGTGCTCAACCCACCATGATCCTGATTCTGTAGTTTAAACATGTGAGCACATTACTGGAGTTTACATATATAAATATCGATTCTATTTTAAACCCCTCAGCCTAGTAGTTTCTTTTACACTCTTTGTGCCTCTCTCCATCCTTTCTTCTTCTTTACTCAATCATTTTCAATCCATCTCTGTGGCTATCCTTTGGAGACCTTGATATTTACTTTTGGGGGGTGGGAAGGACCCATCATTAATACAGCTAACATATTTTTCAAGTGCAAAATCAAGTTCTGATTCCCAGGAGCTGTACTGAAGGGAAGATGGTAATATTTTTGGCACGATACACACAAAGGATCTTAGTATTTAGTTTAGTTCCATACATTGTGTGTGGTTTTTTTTTGTTTTTTTTTTTTGTATTGTCCTTGGTGACCAGTGGAAATAACCGAGCTAGCCTGGAGAAAGACAGAGTCCAGACTCTCACGGAATACCCCAACTCCCCTTCTGGGCTGGAGCAGGAAATACTTTCACCCAGTAAACAGTAAACACATGGAAACTTTTAGCCCCAAGAAGTCATGCGGGCTGAAAACATAAATAGCTTCAAGTAGGTTTAGATCCTATTTACGGATAAGAAGAATATACAACAAAGCTGGCAAAGCCCAAGTTGGACAATACAAGTTTTGAGAATGTGGAGCAAAGGAAAGACTGTACACTGCTGGCGAGAGGTATTTTTATTCAACCGCTTTGGAAAACAAGTTGATATTATGCTGTAAAGTTAAACATCACATACTGCGGAAGCCAGCAATTCGACTCCTACCGTATACCCTAGATAAATGCCCCTGGAGGTGCTTTAGAAGGCATATACAGCTGGGCACAGTGGCTCACATCTGTAATCCCAGCAGTTTGGGAGGCCGAGGTGGGAGGATTGTTTGCGCCCAGGAGTTTGAGACCAGCCTGGGCAACATAGCGAGACCTCATCTCTACAATAAATAAATAAAAAAGTTACTTGGGCGTTTTGGCATGTGCCTCCAGTCCTAGCCATTGGGGAGGCTGAGGTGGAAGGATCGCCCAAACCCAGGACATCAAGGCTGCCATGAGCTGTGATTGTGCCTCTGCACTCCGGCCCCGGCGACAGAGTGAGATCCTGACTCAAAAAAAGAAGGCGTATACGTGAATGTTCAGGGAGGCAGTGTTCATAATAGCAATAAACTAAAAACAACCGAGCACTCACTGGTGGAAAAAACACCTACTACATAAATTATGGTATATTCACACAACAAAAACCGCAATGAATATGAATGAACTTATTTGCATGCAGAATATAAAAGAATCTTGGAAACAAGGTTGAATGAGAAAAGCAATTACAGAAGAATGATAGATGGTGTGATACCACTTTGATACAAGTCAAAACCACACAAGACAGAAGAAAAAAAGTTACTTTAGGGATCTTTACATACATGACAGAATTAATTAATTCGTTAATTAATTAGAGTCAGGGTCACCTCACGGCCACCCAGATTGGAGTACAATGGCACGATCACAGCTCACCACAGCCTCAACCTGCTGGGCCCAGGTGATCCTTCTGCCTTGGCCTCCCCAGTAGCTGGGACTACAGGTACACAGCACAAAGCCCAGATTATTTTTTATTTTTTATGGAGACAAGGTCTCGCTCTGTTGCCCAGGCTGGTCTCTAACTCCTGGGCTCAAGTGATCCTCCTACCTCGGCCTCCCAATGTGCTGGGATCACAGGCGTGAGCCATCAGGCCCAGCCAATGACTAATTTAAAATGCAATGGCCTGGTGCAGTGGCTCGTGCCTGTGATCCCAGCACTTTGGGAGTGTATTAGTCTCTTCTGCACTGCTTTAAGACATAAATGAGGCTGGGTAACGTATAAAGGAAAGAGGTTTTCTTTGGGTTCGTGATTCTGCATGGCGCTGGCATCTGCTGGGCTTCCGGTGAGATCTCAGGGAGCTTACAATCATGGCGGAAGGTGGAGAGGGGGTATATGTGTGTACAGTGGCGTCCCGAGCTGTCTCTGGGGCCCTTTGACCCACACCTTGAGCTGGTATGGCTAGGATGTGGGCAGCAGCATCTCCAAAAAATGCAGGGCAGTGGCGGCCGGGCCTGGACACCATTCTTGGCTTCTAGGCCTCTGGGCTTGTGATAGACTGGCTCAAAGATTTCTGAGATGCCTTCGAGGCCTTTTTCATGCTAATCTCTCCAGCCCACTTGGATTCCTCTCCCAAAAAAAAAAAATGCTCGCTCTTACTCTACCACATACGTGGTCAGGTTGTGAATTTTCCCAGTTTTTACACCCCGCTTCCCTTTTGGTTACAAGATCCAACTTTAAGTCATTCCTCTGCTTCCCAATCTGATCCCAGGCTGTTAGAAGCAGCCACGCAGCCGGGCTCGGTGGCTCAGCCTGTAATCCCTCACCTGGGGAGGCTGAGGTGAGTGGATTGCCTGAGCCCGCGGGTTCGAGACCCGCCTGGGCAACTTGGCGAGACCTCATCTCTACAATAAACCAAAAACTAGCCGGGTGTGGTAGCGCGTGCCTGTAGTTCCAGCTCCTCGGAAGGCTGAGGCGGAAGCATTGCCGGAGCCCAGCAGGTCGAGGCTGCGGTGGCCGGGAGCGGCCACTGCACTCCAGTCTGGGCAACAGAGTGAGACTCCAACTCAAAAAAAAAAAAAAAAAAAAAAAACTCAGTAAAAAAAAAACAACTTCATCTTCCATAGTGGAGATTCAATAGATCATGCCTACAATGGAAAAAAATCACAAAGTTTCCATTCAAGCCTGTTACTTAGAAAAGTGGCTGTAAGCGGGCGAAATTATTGACTAAAAGATGTCATTGTGTGGCAAGGCAAATGGACAGGGAGCAGTGGGGACAGCTAGCTTTTTGTAACATGTAACAGCAGAAGCTAGAAGACAATGACTTCAGAGATATATGTGTCTCCAGACTATATATATAAAATTTTGTTTTTAAAAAGTTTTTAAATGCAGCCCTAAAAATCTTTTCAAATAAACAGAAGATTTATGCATTGAAATTAAATCGTATCATTATTTTAAATAGCAAAGACTTGAATATAATTTAAATACCCAAGAGTAGAGAAATAGCTAAGTAAATTGAGTGGAACCCAACAATTATATATGCAACTAAATTAAAATACTGTTCACAGAGAA